>JAUMHH010006926.1:0-11293 GCA_032359455.1 Chlamys rubida
CGGTGTAAGCTACTTACTATACAGAACAGCGGTGTCAGGGTTGTCCACGCTAGCCACATATACCGGCTGATACGGTGTAAGCTACTTACTATACAGAACAGCGGTGTCAGGGTTGTCCACGCTAGCCACATATACCGGCTGATACGGTGTAAGCTACTTACTATACAGAACAGCGGTGTCAGGGTTGTCCACGCTAGCCACATATACCGGCTGATACGGTGACCCAGCATCATCTCAATGTTGTCGTAGATTCTATTTATACCTTAAAAAAACATTTATCAAAATAAATATTGTGAGAATAATGCAGTATATTTACTTTCAGGCCATTTTATTTTGTAACCAACTTAAAAGTCCTGTCAGTCAGATTGTTTTGGGAAATGATTTGATACATAATGAAAAGTTAAATTCAATATTACGTACTAGTTATATCTTATTTTGATGCGTATTTAATCTGAAATATACACAGTATGACCCCATAAGTAACTTCAGATCTGTTTTTGTGGGATTCATTGTACTTTATATGCTGCGATATAACTTTGCATGCAGAGTAGATTATTTCTTGCGCTGAGCAAAAAAATTATTGTTATGAAATACAAAAGCAGACTTGTTAAAGTTGATAATAACAACAAATATATGATACTTTAACAGGCGTGATTTTTCAAAACGCATTCGCCACTTGTGATATCCTTTTTCTTGATTAAATGCCAAAAAAATAGTAATATAATACATCTCTACTAAACTCTTTACAGGAAATAACAGTCATTGAAATATGTTTCTTTTAATCATATAATTTGACAAACACATGGCAATCCATAAAACAAGAGTGGAAACTACGGGACGAGACCCATCCAAAAGTCACTGACAATAACACAGCAAACAATATCCTAAAGGCACTAATAAATCCTTACACAAGAACCTATTCAATAACTCTCTACAAACTTATATTACTGGAACACCTTCAACGACTCACTTTAAATTTCTGACACAGACACACACTGTGCACAACCAACAATAAATATATGATACAGTACCCCATTAAACAACTTACTATAAGCTGATGACATAGCCAAACATTCTACAACTGACCACCAACCTTTGACATAGCAATACATGTATACGTTCCTATAAATCAAAGTCACATCCACAGCTCCATTACTTACCATAAATCCACAGGCCCATTTCTTACAATAGATTCACTGACCCATGACTAACCATAAATCCACAGGCCCATTTCTTACAATAGATTCACTGACCCATGACTAACCATAGATCCACAGCCCCGAAACTTACCATAGATTCACAGGCCCAGTACTAACCATAGATCCACAGGCCCATTACTAACCATAGATCCACATGCCCATTACTTCCCATATATCCATATGCCCATTACTTCCCATATATCCACATGCCCATTACTTACAATATATCCACATGCAATTACTTACCATACATCAACAGGCCTGTTACTTACCATGGATCCACATGCCCGTTACTTACCATAGATCCACATGCCCATTACTGCCCATATATCGAAATGCACTTTACTTACCATAGATCCACGACACAGCAACACATTCAGCAAAGGCCACCAATAAGATTACCCTATTGCCAGAGTAGTAATCAAATATTTGAAACACGTACATCCCTCCCTGGAATACAAGAAGTATATTGAACATTTTTAATATCAAAACGGCAAGGTATATATCATATTCAAAACCATTCTGTGAGATGAAATAGTATGACACTGTATTACATTGTAAGTTTATCATATGATTTTTTGTTCTGGGAGAACGTTACATATGTGAGAAATGTATTTATTGTGTCTCTCATCGATTAGTGTATGTGTATTATTCATTAGTTAATATATCAGCTGGTATTTCTGCGTTTTCCGTTTGTTAGTTTTCCTTCGTTAGTATTTTATTAGTATTTCTTGATTTGTTTTTGTTAGCATTTTTTAGTTTTCCTGGTGTTGGTATTTTAGTGTATTTTTCATTGATTACTATTTCAGTGCTTTTCTATGATTGGTATATCTGTGTTTCATATAATATTTTTTATCGTAGTCATGGGTTAGTCTGTTCAGCTTTTTTGGGGGTGTTTCCATTGGTTTAAATTTCTGTTCTTTATTAGCTAATATTTTAGTACTTTCCTTTTTTTTTTTTAAATATCTCTTTTTCGTACATTTGTTATTGTTTTTGTTTTTCAATCACTAAGTCAATCTTATTATTTTAAATGCATAAAATATTGATTATGTTAAGCAAGCCTTCATTTCATAAGTTTTGATGCATATTCTACCAAACTGAACGTCATTACTGCGGCCAAACACCTTCCCAACTCTCTAGACTTTCTTGGCCAATTGCATCCAAAATAAAAACGATTTATATGTGAAACGTTTATCAATCAAACCTATGATATTTACCTCAGCAATCATTGATAGACCAATAAGATACGACACGGCGCAGACGACAGCTATAAATATCTCCTTCCGGTATCCCCGTCTTAGGATGTGGGCGTACTGATCTACGACGGGAGTGATGAAACCTTCCATTTGTACAAACTAAAATGAATATAAAGAAAACAAATCAACGCCGTACTGATAGCATTAGACCCTAAAATTGGAAACATAAGCCGGTTCATTAAAACGAATCATTTGAAAGGCTAGATGTCAACGATTTCTTGAATACAGATGTTTGAATAGAAACATCAATATAGATAGTCGATGCTCTATTATCAGAAACGATTTCCATAATTGTCAGATTAATTGCTGCAGTAACAAAAATCAAAAACAATGTCAGACTCATTTTTGCAGTCTGGTATACGTTTTTGTGAAATAAAAGTAAAACATTTGAACAATCGAAAAGTCCAACAAATTGAGTTAACAATTAGCCTGACAAGGAACACTAATATCTACAAATCAAGTATATTAATTATATCAAACGATATTGTCGTAAGTCAGAAAAATTGTTCTTTACACTGCATCAATGTCAATTTTAAGCCTTTATTATTTTAAAAGATTCGTAATGAAATGCACTGTGATGTTCTGAATATTTGAGTAGCCATTATGTATATGAGTTTGTTCAACTTTAAGAGATAAGAGACTATCCCATGAGTAACATTTAACCGAACAGCTGTATTACTATGTAGATGGTTCATTTGATTAACTAAAAGGTAATTAACCCTGGCAGCTCCTATCAAAATATTTATATTTGTATATATATATCTGCTTGGAAGCAGTATATGTATATACATATTTATGGAAAAAAATGGCTGGGGGGAATAAAATATTTGGAAAAAAAAACCACCACAAAAACACAAAAAAAAAAAAGAAAAAAAGACTGATTAGTCTGGAAAAATCATTCCTCCGACCGAAAACTCTGTTTCCCTATAAAATGAAGAAACAGTCGTCTATTACAAGTTACCAGTAGTTGATGAATGAAAGGAGTGATTGACAGTTATTTTAAATCGCAGAGGGATTGCACAAATTCCCAGCATTAAAGTATATTATGTATAGATCATGGGATTTGAATTTATGCCGTGCTCATCCTGTACTTCAAATTTGAGCTTACTTAACCATAATTTGTTTGTAAGAACTCAGTGTTGTTATTAATTTGAATAGGGTATAACATAGTTTTGTTTTAAAAAATCTAAGGGAAATTTACAAAATAAATTCCAACTCAAAACAAATAATAAAACTGCTTCAGACATTACAAATTAACACATGAAATGTTATAAAAAATCAAATGATCTTTAAACAAATGGAAAATTTGAATCTGAAGTATTAAACATATTTTGTGAAGACTTTAAGTTATTTATGTTGAACTTTCCTGTTTTAGGTGGTTTCTATACCAGACATCTACCGTTCTGGCTCTCCTGGTTGAAATACATATCTTTTCTCTACTACACTTTCCATTGTCTGATGTCATTAGAATTCACGGACGCACCGCCAGTTTTGTAAGTAATTCCTGTGTTTACGGTAATATCTCCTCATATTACGCTCACATGAACAGTTGTATTTTTTTTACGATCCATTGATAATTTAAGTTATTTTTGGCCCAACCATCCCCATAAATATAACTATACAGGTGTTAACAAAACAGAAAATTTATATGAATTCAATTATAGATTTTGGCAGAGCCGTTCAAGATAGGTTTTGGAATTAAATGTGTCATTTGACTGGTACAGTGCAGACTGGATGCCGGCTGTTTTTTTTTTATTTGAAAGCAATATAGTTTCTAAAAAATACAAATTTGGATTTAGATATGAATGCTAATTGGTTGCTTCCCTGTAGAAATGTAATGTATCTCGAAATGACAACAGGCTTAAACAGTTCAAATATGTTTCACCTGAAAGCGTGAACATTACATCTGTATCTTATGCTTTGCATTGTTCATATTTAAGGAATGCAGTTTGTAGCTATATTGTCTTGCTGTTTAATGAATAACAATGGTTCCACATATTTTCACAGTTTTATACATAATATATACTCAAGGATATGATATCAAAAATGACTTGAGTTACTTCCCTTGGACAAGGAAGCTCTGTTGTAAAACGAAATGATAATGTTGAAACAATATTTCTTGATGGGTTCACATCTGTTTAAGACTTGTAACAAAATAAACTGTACCTGAACTCTTTGCTGTTTATCTATCATTAGGATATTTCTTGTTTTTAAAATTTATTTTTGCATTTATATTCAAAACTCAAAAATATTTCTTACCTTGTTTAGAATTCGCAAAAATGTGATGGCATATGTGTTTTCAGATTTTTATATATAATTAAAAATGTGATTCGCAACCTAGGAAATCTGGGGTAATATTTTGTTATTCAGGATGTGTCCAACAAATTTACCAAATAGAAGTATTTGTAACGATGTAAAATGAAAATGTTTTAAAGTTTGGGTTGCCCTCCCCGAACCCCCCTTTAAAAAAAAAAAATGGATCTGCTACAGGCTTTTTGTTCTAAGTTTGGAACCTCCATTCTGAAATATTAAATTTCTACTATGACTAAACATTTATTTTCATTTTGAGAAAATAATTTATTTTTTTATGCAGATGTGCCTCCAGTACCAACATATCTGAATCACAATTCTCCAGCTGCCTTCACCAAAATGCCACGACAATCCCGTCACACGAAGTGCTGCAGTTCTTCGAGATAAACTGGCCATTTTGGCAGTATCTACTGCCCCTCTTCATCTTCATCATCGCATTCAGAATAGCTGGCTATTTCGTCCTGCGGTTCGTCCAAAGACCCCATTGATGAAGGGCTGTGATAGTGAAAGTTTGATATTGTGGCTGATTGTAGGATGTATGTTCAGTGATGTGTGTTAATTGATTTATTCAGATGTATAGATCTAGTGTAATAATACTTTTGTTGACTGGATTTTAGAAATATTTACCGACAATTGTATTTCATAAATGAGAAAAAATGAAAGACACATTACAGTAAAACCTTGTTATACTGCCACCATTTGACCAGGGTACCAGGGGCCTGTTCGTTTATGCGGAACAACCGGTTTGACAGTTTATAAATGTAACAATTTTGGGTATAAATCCTGGCGGACCTGCAAATGTTTATGCAGGCCCTGCAAGGCTTTGTCAAGGCTCGCCTGAAAGCAGCATCAGATTACTAGGTCCGACCTTTTTTAATAAACGATCTCAACAACTGTGATCCAACCGGTTCAACCGTTTAAACTAAAACGGCCAAAATTGTATCCATAGGAGAACACATATATTTAAAATTGTATCATTGCCAACAGGAATATTGCAATAACCAGTAATTCAAACAGTATTCCAATCCAATTCAAATGAATAACTTTGCCCCATCACTCTTCTGGCCTAGTGGTTGGGTGAAGCCTAGAGTTATGAAATTCTAAGTATTCATTATTTTGCCTAAAAGCATAGACGAGTAAGTGCCACTTCTTGACCTTAATTTATAAAACATTAAATTCCCTTGACTCAGGAAGAATCCATGCCAAATTTGTCAAATTCCTTCTGTCATTTGGATAAGTAGTTTTTTAAAGAAATAGGTGATGATGCATGGAGTGATGCTGCTACACAGTGTACTCACTTGGCCCTTTGGGACATAGTAGCTAAAAATGACTAACACTTATTATCTATTGTATAATTATGAAATAAGTCAAGGGGGCCCACACATAATCTGACTGTGAGTAGGGATTGGGCTTATTACAAGATAAATACGGTAATTCCAATTAACTGGTTCATTTCATAATAATTATATTAAATTTTACGACGAACATTTCACACTCCAAATATACTCACAGACTGAGAGAGCTGTACCTTCTCCACCATGTGCTGTTCTTTCAGGACTTTCTTCACCTCTGACAGAAGGATGACAGGGTAGCGAACTCCAACCACCCTCTCACCACTGTCTAACTGTGCCCGGACCACACGCACCGACGACTCAGACTTACTGCAACATAAAACAGAGCACAGAATAACAATATCACTCAGACTTACTGCAACATACAACACAGCACAGACATTTGACAATTTGAAAACTTATTCATAAATACAGTATGCAACATATAAATTCAAAATAATTGCATAGTGCAAGATTTAGAAAATCATAGTCTTTGTTCTTATATGTGACTGCTATTTGATTAGAGTGATAGAATCTTCACAGATGTGTTCAATTTATAATTATGACACCATAGAATATGGCGTAAAGTAACTTGTGGATCCTGATCAACAGTCTGAATTACATGTTTGAATCTTCTCAGTGATAGTGTGAATACAAAATGTTCTGACCTGAGGTTGAGTTTGGCAGCAAACCGGTTCAGCGTGGCTTCAAGTACAGACATAAGGGAGACAATACTGCCACACACCAGGTGGATGTTGTAACACCGTATTCCAACTGTGCGAGATAAAACAGGGGAGGTAACACATATCTCTTGGTCATGTCAGGGGAGGTAACACATATCTCTTGGTCATGTCAGGGGAGGTAACACATGTCACCTTGACTTGGTCCTATCAGGGGAGATAATACATGTCACCTTGACTTGGTCTTATCAGGGGACATAACACATGTCACTTTGACTTGGTCTTATCAGGGGACATAACACATGTCACTTTGACTTGGTCCTATCAGGGGAGGTAACACGTGTAAATAATTTTTAGGAATAGCAATAGATGGACAGATGAAACAAGAGGCCCAATGGACCTGAGCATTGCCATTATGTAAGGACATTCCCAAGTTTGGCTTCATCCCATAAATAATTGTCATGAATAGCAACAGATGGACATGTAGATGAAAGAACTGAAAAAAACCCAACAATTTTTTCGAAAAAGTAGAGGACAAATCTTGAAATCAAGATACATGTATGAGAATGACAATGGACACATTCTTAGATGAAATGTGTCAGTACCTTTACAGCGGCTTCCGTTCTTACAGGACTTGCCATGCATACATCGATCCAGGGTCTGTTCATACAACTCCGTCCAGGCCGTCTCTGTAACAGACAATCACACAAACAAGTTAATATTTGTTAAAATTACCCATATTTTGCGATACATATGGTTTTAAGATAATGGAATAAGAGTGGGCCTAGTATTCAAATATCTCAAAAGTAGTCAATATTTACCAACCTGTAGAAAATGTTTAGAAATCTCATTAGTACATGTTCAGATACTTTTGAATACACTGAGCAGAGGCATTACTTTATATTGGTAAATTTTCACTGCAGTTTTACTTTTTATGTGGAATAAGAGTGGGCCTAGTATTCAAATATCTCAAAAGTAGTTAATATTTACCAACTTGAAGAAAATGTTTAGAAATCTCATAAGTACTTGTTCAGATACGTTTGAACACACTGTGCAGGGCATTGCATTATATCGAGAAATTTTCACTGCAGTTTCACTTTCGCACTTTTTACCCTCTCTAATGAAGGCAAATTTATCATTAAAACACAATTTGCATAGTAATCAAAAGTGAACGCCAACATTAACACTGGGCGAGTGAGGATTTTTACCCGTGTACGGTAAAAGTTTGACTGGATGAAACTTTCACGATATATGGTATATTTGAAATTGTTTTTCATTTTTTGTGTCTGGTTAAAAATGGTTTAATACTGGCAAGATTTTTAAGTTGAATAATGAGGATTTACAGTAGATCATTCTTTATTCATCTGAAGTTGGTTTCTGTATTGTTTTTCATATAACTATGCCTTTTTTCTGTTATCTTACAGAAAACCATAACTTTGCCTGTGAACCTGCCCATGCCTCAGCAGTCACCATAGATACGGTTCTCACACTCGGAATTCTTCTGCTTTTCATTCCCATCATCTTGTGAGGAGATGACACCACAACATCAGAAGCAGAAGAGATGTGAACCATCGGGGGAATAACTCCACGAAAACCATTCCCATGTTTTGCGAAGAAACAACGAATTTTCAACATCCTACGTAGCACATGCTCCAGACATGAACAAACATCAAACTCCCTGGGCAAAAGGTATCGGTGCAGACAACAAAGGGAATCATGGGATAGGTCCCAGAGGTCAAAGGTCAATATTTGAATGATAGGAATTACAGTGGGCTATACAATCAGTTAGTATGATGCCAGAAAGAGTACTGAACTGGACAGAGGGAGAATTTTGAATGCTGGACAAACTCAGAGTAACTGCCGTTAAAGAGCAGTAATCTGCAGTTCTAGATATAGCCAAACTATAAAATGAAGTCAGACCGAATGAGACGACGGAAAAAACTGAATTCTTAAACATCAGCTTAGGGCAAATTTCTTTGAGGAAATAATGATTTAAAATCAAAATGATCATCAAAAGGAATAAAAATACCCATGATATTTATATTCTAATCAACATTTATACATCTGTTAAAAATTTACAATGAAAAACTGCCTCCAAACATAATTAAAATAATCAAATATCATGGGGTCAACATCAACAACGTATCTTTTAATATAAAATTTTGTGTATGCAAGTTCAATGAAACCTTTATTGTGAATGTCATATATAACAGTGATATTTACTAGGCATCTCATGGTGTGTACGAGACTGAAATGTTGTATTCCAATTGTTGGTGTGTTCACTTTGTTAGTGTATTGTTGGTATATTTACATTGTTGTTGCGGTTTTATCCTTTGTTTGTTTGTTTACTGTTGACCTTTGAACTTTTTATGTTGGAAGTTGTAGCCGACACATTATTTTGTGTACCACACAGATGATTGTTCTGTAAGCTGTAATCATATAAAACAAAACACTGTTTTTTATATAGCTGGTACGTTTTCGACAAAAACAACGGCCTAGCTGATATGACACAGACGATTGGGTTGTATGTATGATCCCACAAACAGTACATGTGTGTAATATTTGTAAGTGATTCCTGTAAATAGTTCTGTTTTAACACGACAGTTTGCCAAAATTATCCAACTTATGTATTCGTTAGTGAAAATAGAAATGATGAGCAACAACACCGCTGAATCTGGTACAAAATGTAATGTTTGATTTACATCCTACGTCTATTTTCATTTGCTCTGCTTTCCCTGATGAGCACTGTTGAATACCATTAAGGTATCCACCCCAGGATCCCTACCACCACTATGGAACTGACTTCCTTGCAGGGACGTTGGGTCTCCACCCCCCAGTTGTTATTAATGAACATTTGATGGTATCTGTAATTTAAGTTACCGTCATGAGAAACCTGGATATTTCTTAGTAAGACCAAATAGCCTGTATTCTAAAATGAATGAGACTGCAAAAATGTCTTTTGGTGCTGTGTTGGAATATACAAAACATGACACGAGGTTGTTATTTCTGAAATGTTCACTACAGATCTGGTCATCCCTGGTCATTTTGCTGACAGATCTTGAGAAAAAAATGACCAGATTAGTATTAATATTTTGATTTGGCCATTAGCCAAAATTATACCTGTCAAGTATCCATTTTTGAGAGAGATTGTCCCTCTGAAACCCGCTATTTATCGTTTGATTTCTCTGAAGGCCCAGTCTGGTCTTCAAATCTTCATCCCCGATTCTCCAGGGGTTATGCTCACTTTTGCTCTCTGCACCCCTGAAATATGTCATAGGAAAATTGAAGGCACGCAACTAGCTGTTTGATTGGTCTCAGTTAAAAAACACCTGACCAATTGCTAGGCCGATACCTGTCCTTTGACAATTACAGAGGAGCGACACCCGACTTCAAAGCTGGTCAATTTTACCGT
Source organism: Chlamys rubida (assembly GCA_032359455.1). NCBI lineage: Eukaryota > Metazoa > Mollusca > Bivalvia > Pectinida > Pectinidae > Chlamys > Chlamys rubida. The sequence goes on from JAUMHH010006926.1 coordinate 10,189, forward strand.
TATGTCGACAGATTCTTTTGATGTATACATCAAAGGATCAAACTAGTTTTCTCATCTCATCCACAAGTTGGTGCTCACAGAGCCTTCAATTTTGCTATGACATGTTCCAGAGGTGCAGAGAGCAAAAGTGAGCGTAATCCCTGGAGTATCAAGGATGCCCAACCTTATAATTCTGACCATATTTTTCCATAAAAGTCCCTTACTGAAAGTTGGTTAAGTGAACAGGATAATTAAGGTAACGAGTATCACTGGTCATTGGTTCGTTAGTGGTAGTACTTTGGGAATGTAGCTGTTAATGGGTTTGGTTTGTTTGTGCTTGACGTCCTATTAACAGTTATGGTCATTTACGGACGTGCCAGGTTTTGGTGGCCTAGGTAAACCATGGCCAGTGTGCCCGGAGATAATCCACGGACCTGCGGCCAGTACCTGGCAACTGCCGCACGTTGGCCTCGAACCCACGACCTAGTGGTGGAGGGCTAGTGATTATAGATATGTCAGACACCTTCACCACTCGGCCACTGAGGCCCCATGGTTTAAAGAAACTTTTCAAAATAATGCATGACTTATAATCATTTAATGGATAAAACAGTGTTTTACTGCACCATGGAACTGAAGAAATGTTATGAATAGTTTCAAGCCCTATTACCCCTCTCTGGTAGTTTGCTCAGAGGGACAGATCCCTCGGAGGGAGGTCCAGAGGTTGACATGTATGCCAAAATATCTGGTGTGAGAAGATAAAATCTAGTCACTGGACAGATATGTCAGTTTGGCGAAATATGATATCAACAGCTATTTCTTCTGTAGAAAATCAAAGGCAGTGGGGAGGAGATAGACGAGGACTTAGAAGATGAGTTCTACCTGCGGCGATTAGAGGCCGGACTTTTCACGTTACAGTTGGTGGATTATATCATGCTGGAAGTGTGTGCCTCAGGCTCACAGTCGGTAAGTAGTAACTAATTATATCATGCTGGAAGTGTGTGCCTCAGGCTCACAGTCAGTAAGTAGTAACTAATTATATCATGCTGGAGGTGTGTGCCTCAGGCTCACAGTCAGTAAGTAGTAACTAATTATATCATGCTGGAGGTGTGTGCCTCAGGCTCACAGT
>JAUMHH010006937.1:0-11292 GCA_032359455.1 Chlamys rubida
TACTTGTTTCCGAATCGTTGTTGATTATATATTACAAATATTATGTATTGTATATTACCAGAAATAAATACAGTTTACATTAAACTATAGCCTCCTTTTGATGTTCAAGTTGATTTTGGTTTAGTTATTTTTCGTTTGTATGATAGTATCTCTTTTAACATATTTTAACGACGACTTGTTGATCCTTATGACCTCTTATGGTTGGAAGTCAATCGGTTCCGTCCCGAAACAAGGGCCGTTTTCGTTTATCGCTATCCAAACGGTTGGACCACAGCTGTTCGTTTATGAAATAGGGTCGGACCTAGTAATCGTATGCTGCTTTCAGGCGAGTCTCTTGACAAAGCCTTGCAAGGCCTGCATTAACATTTGCAGGTCTGCCAGGATTTATACCCGCAAACATTACATTTACAAACAGACAAACCGGTTGTTCCACATAAAACGAACAGGCCCAAGGACATATCATAGACATCATAAATAGTCCTTTGTATTCCTTAACATTCAGCATTTCGAGAGACATATGCATGTGGCCTCCATGAACCGGTATCTCCAATCTCGAATTGATTTATTGGTTAATTTGTTTCCTGAATCCCAACATAAAATGTTATTTGTTGCTGAAACATTTAATCCAGAGATATGTTTTGATTGTATGGGGTTTTCGTCTGTAGCTACATTGCATGTAAGAAAAAAATCATGGACACTCTCTATTCATGTTTGAACAATCTATTAAGTAATTTTATACGGTTTATTGACTTTTTGCAACAAGACTGCATGAAACGTTATATACTGCTGTGACATTTACTCCGACAAGGACGTTTTTTGTGCAAACATTATACGACAAACAAATTGATACATGTCTGTTGCATTCAGTATTCTTTTGTCATTTTAATTTATCTTTCACTGAATGTTTTTCTTCCAACCCACATGAAGCTTCGTTGTGACATTAACATTGATAATGCTTTATTCTTTTGATTTTTTATTGAGATTTTAGACATTTTTGTTACTTCCATTAGCAAACCAAAGCCACACTGATTCGATAAATATGGAAGCTACATCATCCGTAACATTAGATAAATAAATGGTTTTATACTACATAAAGGAGTCGACTGTTTTTGCATGATTGTCTTATTCATTACGCTCTCACAAAACATTTGCGTTAAACGGCTTTAGGTTTGGTTTTATTCTAATTAACGTCTTATTAGCATCTAATTTCATTGAGGATGTGTATCCATGTGTGTAGTGGTCTGCTTTTAAGTGTGTTTGTGTGTCAATAAACTAATCTTTAATGTAATATGTAAAATGGGCATGATTCAGTAGACTAGGTATTTTGTGGCCTGTATAGATAGTCTACCTCTAGGCACGCGTCTTCATGACCTTTAATATTACGAGGACGTTAAATACCAAACAACCTGCATTTCAAGGTTACAAATGACATTTAACAAACGGTGTGGGTATTCAACATTCTATTATCTTCACAAATACCAAAGCTTGAAAAGTAAATGTATTGAGTTAAATGTTGAACCGAATGTTTTTTGCGTTTGAAGCGTGATTATGGCGGACTGATTATACAAGGTAGATTAGTAGGACCTTGTCCGGCTGAACCCCGATCTACACTGGAAAGGTAACACCAGACAGACTCGATTGGGAGGGTTTAGCGTGCTATTAACAGCTAATGTAATATGCGGACGTAAATCGGTGCATCCCTGTGTGCTTGGAATGTTGGTGTTTACTTGTGTAGATTCGGGGGAAAGACGAAAAGAAAGATTAGGATCTTTAGCAGCAGGATTTTATTTTGACAGAACAGGGAAAAAACGTTGAATATGCAGGAGCCCGACGTAACTCGCCTCTTTAGACATACAGTGGGGTACAGCAGGCATATTCCAAAGTCGGCATCAGATCGGCACTATTGCAAGGAGGCATATACATCATCATGCCCTGCCTCCAGCACACATTAACACAATCACTCGTACATTACACACACGGTGACATGAACTCAGCTGTTAAAAGAACGTTAAACAAAATAATACCAAACAAAACCAATCATTGGACAGGGTATGTTGGTGTTCTTGCCTCTTTGTGACAGATCCGCGCTATCTCACTGAAAAGATCGGATACGAAAAGGTTCCAAAGCGGGCAGCAGATCAATTTTGGTCTATTCCATGAACACCCCCGCCGATTCAGCAGGGGGTCCATTAGTCGCCTCGAATTATCTGTTTCTTGGTTTCTTCAGTGTCCCCTTAACAGCAAACAAGGAAGGGTACGAGGAGGTTAGACATTAGTCGCCTCTTACGATGTTCCTATTCACGTTGCAACAAAAAAACGCATATCTGTGTTGATTCGTTAGAGTCATTATTATACCGAGCAAAGCCACAAACTCGAATAGTAAGAGGCGAATGGGATATTACTTGTATTACTTTAAATTAAAAGCAGTTATGCGATTTACTTAAAATTAAAAGCAGTTATGCGATGAATTGTTTTCTGTTCCAGGCAAAACTGTGCCGTTCCTGGAGATGGTAGTTGCATCAGCATCAGTATTCACCATCATCGCCATCAGCGTGGAGAGGTATAAAGTCGTGTGCAAGCCTTTGTCCGTCACGGAGGAAAACGTGATATACGTCGCCAAAGTGATTGTCGTCATATGGCTAACCGCCATCTTTGTCAGTGCGCCAATTTTATCTATCGTTACATATAAAGACAGCAGTCTTCTAGATGGCACTCCAATAAAAGTATGTCGGGTTCCTGTGAGAACCACAATTCAAAAGTCATATATTGTCATATCAACGTTTTTCATCTACGTCATTCCGTGTGTTCTACTTTTTACTCTGTATTGCCGCCTCTGTCGTAAACTTATCCCCGACTCTGAATGCCCTTTTGATATGTACGAGCGTTATGTGTCGGAAAAACTGCGTCTGCGAAAACAAGTCGTGAACATCATAGCTACTATAGTTTCCATGTTTTTCATATGTCATCTTCCGTATAGAGCTGTAAGTTTATGGCTAATATTTGAAAGCAGTAAAAATGTGGCAAGTTTGGGACTGGAGAAATATCTTGCAATAGTTTACACAGCAAGAATATTTCTGTATGTTAATCATGCACTTAACCCTATCGTGTATAATTTTGTTTCAAGAAAATTCAGAAGGACGTTTAAAATGATGATTTATTTCCGTGGAAGGCGAAATAGAAATAATTCGTCTCAAAGACGTGTGGTTGATAGGAAATCCCGAGAGTCCAGTGGGATGTACTGTAAAGGAGAAATCAACCTGATACGGATAGAACTACAACACCGTCAGATATCTTCATCGTCGTCATCGTCATCTAACAGACGGCGTATAAACGACTTTTGTCCTTTGTACAAAAATATCGCTAATTCCAAAGAATACGATCATATAACAAATCAACAAAACTGATTAAAGATTTATTTGTGGTGTTTTAATCGAGATCATAACATAAAAATCCCAGTGGACGTCATCCTGGCTTATTTATACAGTATGTAAGTGCTTTGTTTTTTATGTCACTTGAGCTTGACCTATTGCTACCCGTCGTCCTGCGTCGTCCGTTAACATTTTACCTTTTTAACTTAAGCTGAAATAATGTCGAAGGGATTTCATTGATACTTCATTGGACTGTTACTGACATCTCCCTGACCAAGTGTTGTTATTTTTCGGGTAGATCAGATATCCAATATGGCCGCCATTTTGAAAAACTGAACAGAACTGAAACTTAGACGGAATGATCGACTCATGGTCCTTACCAAGTGTTGTTATTTTTCGGGTCGATCAGAAATCCAGTATGGCCACCACGGCCGCCATTTTGGTGGAAAAAAACTATTTCAAACTTAAAGTCAAATTCGAATCATGGTCCTGACAAAGTGTTGTTAATTTTTGCGGGTCGATCAGAAATCCAATATTGCCGCTACGGCCGCCATTTTGAAAAAAACTATTTCAAACTTAAAGTCAAGTTCTACTAGACCGTTTTTACTGAAACTTGTTATGAATGATCGACTTCTTGTCCTTACAAAGTGTTGTTATTTTTCGGGTCAATCAGAAATCCAATATGGCCACCACTACTGGGTCGATTGAACTGAAACTTGGTAGGAATAATCGACTCGGGGCCTGGCAAAGTATTCTTTTTTTAGGCCGATCAAAAATCCAATATGGCCGTGGCGCCACGGCCATCATTTTGAAAAAAGAAAAATGTCTAACTTAAAATCAAGTTCTAATAGGCCGATTTAACTGAAGCTCGGTCTAGGAGTGATCAACTCATGGTCCTGACAAACTGAACTATTTTTTGCTCAAATTGGTAGGGATGATTGACATCATTATCTCCACTTCATATTTCAACAACAAAAATAAATACTGTAGGCCCATGGGCCTTATGTTTCGAAGGATATCGTGATTTCAAAAGAATAACCGAGATAATCACAAAATTTCCAGTGGACGTCATCCAGACTTCTTTATACAGAAAGTAAGTTCTTTGTTTTCTTTTGCAATGATATCGTGATTTCCAAAGAATTTAATGGTATATCCAATCCACAAGTGCTTAGGTTTACGTTGATTACGTATTTATTATATATGAAAATGTTTTTATTAAGGATTTAATTGTTATGCAATTATCGTTATAAACATATTGCATTGTATAGAGAAGAACATGAAATTGCACAAGTTTCTTCTATAATTGCTCAATTATATTAAATATTTAACATGCTGAAAGTGTGATACAAAATGTAACTGCCTTTTATTATTATTTGATCAAGTCATAGTGAATATTTTTTAAGTATGTCACATCTACAACGAAATCTGTCCATATGCCTGACTTTCCATGTGCCATTGAAACCATCGACGCCTGTAATTAGAGAATTGTTCTTAATTTTCCTCGTTAAATAGTTGCTGCATGCAAAACAATGACATTGAAGAATCAGGTTTAAAGTCCAAAATGCTTAAACCAATTCAGTGAGAAACGATGGACAGTTATCAGTACATCCAATAAATAGAGATGTATTTATAAAACATATAAATACGGCAAAGCTTCATGCAAAAGCGTTCGTATTGTTTATGATACTGTGTTGTATTATGTTTCCTATATTTTACTCATAAAATGATTATGAAACATTCGAAAATATAAATCTTTTGTCACTTCTGTGAAACAACTGAATGACGCTGACCTGATGCTAGCTTTACAATGCTACCTCAATGAAAGTCCATGCCGAAGGCACCCAACACAGTATTCCACCCGGTCACATAATACTGACAACCGTAAATCAGTTGTTTCGATAACAATAAATGCCGAAAGTTAAACGGGGGAATTACAACTACCATTTATGTAAGCAATGTGTTCTTTCCCTATTCCGGAACATATCAAAGTGCTTGATCATGGTAGTTATTCCCAGCTGAACGTTTAGCAATTAAGGAAATAACAACAGCCGGTTCATCCGTTGTCAGTATAATGTGACCAGACGGAATGCTGTTCTGGGTGCCTTCGGCATGGTATTTCAGTGAGAAGGCGCTATAAAGTCGGCATCAGATCAACGCGATCATAAGGAGGTAAGTACATCAACATATCCTGTCTCCGGCACACATGCACGCTTACACAACACACATGAAGGCATGTCCTTTAACGACCTTAGCTGATAAAGGACGTTAAACTGTATAAAACCAAACCAAACTAAATAAGTCATTGTTAACATTTAATGAAATTGAAATGTCCGGCTTTGAGTTAAAATTGCATTCTCGTTCGTTAAGCCTATTCAATGCATTGTTTGTATTTCATCGTCCTCGCAACATCTAACCTTAAGTTATATTAAAACTTATGCCTAGAGAGAGACAACAAAAGCCCAATAAACCATAAACACTACTATGCTGGGTGTCTTCTGCATAGTATTTCAGTGAAGTAGCATTCTGAAGTCAGCATCAGATCCGCGCTACAACATCTGGCACTCGCTTGTATTACATGCATCTATACTGTTGATTTAAACTTTATTTCATTTCACAATAGCAATTCTTGACCAACATTGTTTACAACAAGAATGCTGAAAAAAAGTTGGGAACTTATGTAACAGTCTCCTTTTAATATAACACAAGAAGGTATCTGATCAGATAAAGAGTGGAAAAGCAATAGTGGAAAGAAAGACAAAAAGTGAGTAGAAATTGGGGATGTCAGGAGAGAGCAGTTTTATATACATTATGTAAAAATACAATACTAATGCACTATGATTAGGGGTACATTTCGTTTTACAATGACACATTACGTTAGGGTATCTTTACACTCAATAAATATTAAGTACTATAACTGTTATACTGGTAATGAATGTAGCGGTCAGTAATGTGGTGTTAGCACTAACTCTCACCTAATGCTCGACACTTTAAGTTTGCAATATGAACGTTTTAACACTATACAAACAGCTTCATTGTTTGCAAGTGGTAAAGACGTATCGCCAAAAGGTCGGACGTTAGAGATTCAACAGGTAGAAGATGAACAGGAAAAATATGTCTACATCTGGTATAATTAGAACAAGAAAAGAGGAAATTATCACTTGCTTCGTTTTTGACACCACGATTACAAAATATGATTTGCAACTTGATTTTTCCTGAAAGCTAGAAAGGGTAGTCCTTCGACTTGATTTTTCCTGAAAGGGTAGTCCTTCAATGAACTGCTATCGTGATATGGAAGGGTGAATTTGTCTTGGTGTATGGCCGTTAAAATATCATTTTAGTATTGGATGTACATGTAAAACTATTTAAATAGTTATTTAGGGTATATAGTGATGGAGTATTATTTTACATGTGAAGGCAGGGAATTCCAAAGATCAACAGCCGAAGGAAGTCATAAATCAGACTAATCCTGGAGTTTTGTAATAATATTAAGAACAATGAGGTATAATAACGTATCATCAGCGAATAGGTTGATAATTACATTATACTGTAAGTTAATAATAAGAAAAAGAAGCGGGCGTAGAATCGAGCCCTGGAGTACACCAGCATTGACTTTAGCCCATCCGGAGGATATGATTATGTTAACGGTTGACCATCGATTCTAAAGATAAACAGTTTACACAATAGACCCTGCTGAAAAACTCTATCATTGACCTTGCTTATGTTACAGATACCTATACGCAATTCTTTTCTCTGATCTAGCGCGGAATAAATATGACAGTGGAATCTCCTGACCTGAAGACGAAGTGAACAAAAAGCGGTCAACAATAAAATTGGAAATATATTTTTAAAAAAACACATATTTCCATTACTTAACCAACTATTGATAAAAATGAAATAGGACAAAAATTAGTAAGAAATAAACGGTCCCCTTTCTCGTGAACGTAAGCCTGTCCGCTTAAGAAAGAATAAATATTTTATTATAAATATTAAGATTATGATTCTTCAATACCGTGGGGGTAGATCTGGAGTTAGTGAAAGAATGTATTGAAAGTATTAGCCTTATCAGCATCATCGGAAAATTATTAAGTTATTTACCGATAAAGGAGGGATAAAACATTTTCAGTTAGACAATGACAATATGTTCCTCGACTCTTTCGGCCAGAGGTTATATTTTCCATGAAATGTTTCTCAAATTTTTCAAATTAATAGATTTTTGTGCGTCTTGCTGCTTTAACACATTTATTTCGAATTCGTTTTTTGACCAATCGTATGGTTTGGTTTAATATTGTTTGGTTTAATATTGTTTAACGTCCTATTAACAGCTAAGGTAATTAAAGGACGTGCTTCCATGTGTAAGCGTTCATGTCTTTAGGTGTGCCGGAGACAGGATATCATTTTCATTTTTGAATTAGTTTATGATGCATAAACCCGGACGTTGATACCGTGATAGCTGGTCAAGAAAGCCTTCACCAACGAAGCAGTTGCAAAGTAACGAAGAATTGCTTGTACTTATTATTTCTAAGAGAGACGACTTTGTTTCTGTATCAGTCTTTGGTTCGTTTACAAAATATGCGATGGTTTGATTGTGAACGATCATACTAGCGTTAAAACATTGTATATGACTATCTGTAGCCAAAACACATTCGATTGCCGGAACTTCCGAGATCAGTTCGACACATAGCCAAAATATTGATATTGACATAAACCGATACGCCACCACGTAATCGTCCAATCCTTAAATAGGAAAAGGGCCCATAAAAGCCAGAGAAGTTTCACATGTTGATATCATCATTTGGGCTTAGCCTGGTTTCGGTAAATGCTCAGATGCTAATATTGTATATTCATTAAATGAACATCGATCTTATGTTTTAAACTTTGAAAATTAGGATACACAAACGAAAATTTCGTATGTTCATGGAAGATTCAGACGACAAATCGGGATCAATTCCTGGACCTGAATATACTGTTAATAGGATGCTAAATCCATAAAACAATTACCGTGGTGAAATAGCTCTTTATTTATTAACGGGCAAGTTATATTCAAAGAATATATTCAAAACAATACAATCAAGAAATAATACTATACAAATAATACTTTAGGAATAAGAAGTCTATACAAATAATTCTTTAGGAATAAGAAGTATCTTTAAACTTTTTTTAGCTCTCCTTAATCTGCAATCTAATTTAAAAATATGTTTTGCCACAGCAAATTCGGAGAAAAGTATGCATTATGTTCGCTTTAGGGAACACTGAAGAAATCGAACTTAATCTGCTGCACGCATTAAAATAATCTAGATATTTTCCTTACTAATAATTCTTTTCAGTGTTGTTTCCCTATGCACCCGTCTTCACATGCCCATAATAATGATAAATTACAATATACCGCTACTGGAACACGCGGAGTAAAGTATCTTGCTAAAAATTACAACACATTGCCGTGACGTGACTCGAACCCGCAACCCTTCGGTCACGAGCCCGGCGTCCTACCACTAGACTACCGTACCTTGACTGGGGTGTTCCTAGAATATCAAACTTTTTGAAAACAAAAGGGTGATGTGTATTAAGGAAGGAAAATGGAAAGTAAATATTGTCTAAATCTCATTTGGTCCCTATTTTACCTTGCTACATTTACTTGTACTATCGGTATGAAATATGAACAAGGAGACAAATACGACAACATACACCGCACACACACGCAAGCTTGCTTACACAACACATGGAGGCACGTCATTAAATGGCATTAGCTGCTGATAGGACGTTCAACCTTATGAACCAATCAACCCAGGAACTGGGGATTTGCTTTTGTGCCCTCTGCTTGGAGACACAAAAGCGATCAAATTAAATCTGCTGCACCCGTTGCAATATTTAGGATCTTTATATTTGTCTCTACTTCTAACTACCATTTATTTTCTAACGCCTTGCTTGGCAAAACCTTATTTTTGGCTTTTATGTTGATCGTTCGCTCAACGCCTTCGCTGCGTCTAATGTGGCTTTCGTCTCATCACGTCCATTTCTGTAACAGACACCAAGGACGTGGCCTACGTCAGATGTCTTCATGCTGCCAAAATTTGACATAGGCTAAAGTGAAACTAGCGACTGCGCTGGCGTAGCGTTCTAATCTTAACTTACAAACTCCTCCTACGTTTAGTTTACGACAACAAGTTGCGAACGCTCTCGTAAAACAGACAACTTGTAACTTAAGATTGTATTTAAGAAATTTTTAGTCCTTAGTTGATTTTTTTGTGTAACTTAAGCCTAGTAAAACTCAGCCATGTTTTACCTTTCACCAGTGATTCAATTGGCCCTTTAAATATAACTATCGTGCTTGTTAATACTCACTATTTCATGATAGAATTCAGCTGCTAGTTCAGGCGTAGTACGGTAATGAACGAAGCCATGTAACAATCGACTTTAATCAGACCGCCAGTGGCCGTAAATAACAGAGCACTTAGGCCAACAGTGATGTATTGCCAAGCAGGAACAAAAAATAAAAGATGATTGGAAGCAGAAATCTTAATATCACGAATATTGCAATGAATGAAGCAGATTTATTTTGATTGCTGCAAGGGTGTCATGCATACAATGTTCCATCAATCAAACATATCTAAGCAAGATATCTAGCGGAATCTTTAGTTTAAAAATTGACCAATCAGAGCACAGAGGGCTAATTAATTATGTGCGGATTTTGCTTCACTTAGTCGTTGTATAATGTACATAATGTGCATACCAAGTTTCATCGAAATTGAACGATATTTCAGTGGGTTGTCTCGTTGAAACCAAAGTGGTGTGCACGGACGGACGTTCCTCATAAAAAAACATCCCGTCAACGACGGGCATATAAAAAGCGAAATTTTGAGCATCACTATATTTAAGCGATTTAGAGTAACAAGTATCATTGGAAAGTAATTACATCAAGATATCCTGCCTCGAGCAAACAAACACACCTTACATACATGAAGGCACGTCTTCCAATGACCTGATCAGCTGTTAATAGGACGTGTAATCCGACAACACCAAACCAAGGCTGTAGAAAATGAAACTCTGGGATCAGAAGAATGTTTCATACATTTTTGATACGCCAACAAGACAGGACGATGGAATATATATCGTCCCAATCTGACAGATCTCTCTATATCAATTTTCAGGTAATACTTGACGAAGCTCAGACAATTCCGGTGAAATCACTGCGTGGGCTGATTTGATGATTTAACGTTAGTTATCGAACATGCACCCACACATCACTTGACGCTTAATATAGCTTGTCGGTGTTAGGTTTAGATAACCTGACGGAAAAAATCCAACATTAATCAAAACCTCTATCCTGATGGAGTTCCAATAGATATCAATAAAGGAAATTGATAGGTTGTATGTGTTAATGGTATAGCAGACTACAAAAGACGCAATAACGTAAAAAGCTAAGCCAAAGAGCAAAGAACCAGAAAAGCACTGTTTGAATTTACACGTGGAACAATTGGGGAAATTGTGGAAAATGACAGATATTTTAAATCTTTGACAGATTGTTCGAAAAGGGCACTTAATGATCTCACTAACCGATTTGTTGTTACTGGTGTGTTCTCAATGATATATAGATGGACAGTAGGAGTCTCTTTCACAATTTTGTTCAAATGGTTTTCCTTTAACCAGTATAGCCGCATGGCCTTTCAGTGAGATATCACTATAAAGTCGGCATCAGATCCGCACTATCACAAGGCGGCAATTACACCACCGTACCCTGGCTCCATTAATCATACACAAATACACACATGCACGCACACACAACACATATGGAGACACAATGTGTATGTATACATGTTTATATGAATAATCCTTCAACACGGCTCCTGCTATGGATTATCAATGACTGGGTAAGCACACAGTGGTGGTGTGTATGGACATTTTAGTGCTGCCCAGTTATAATTGTTAT
>JAUMHH010006959.1:0-11290 GCA_032359455.1 Chlamys rubida
ATAATTACTTTTCCTTTGTTACCATAAAACAACATAGTCCATTGTTCTATAGGGAGTGGGCAAAGTGGGAACACCCCATCTATTCATATTCTTATTCTTTAATTTGGATTTTCAAAATGGTTGATTTCCATATAGGTCCTTAGGACATCAATTACAAATCAATTGTGTGGTTCGTCTTATTTTGAAGTATTTTAATCATTTGAAGCCTTCAAGATGTCCTTTTTTGCTAGCACAGGATACACGTTTTGTTTGCACGTATACATTCCCGATGCCACCTATATACAATCTACGTATTACTACATATTCCGACAAAAAACACGTGGCAGTTATATATAATTGCCTGTTGGCTAGATTGGTGTCAAAACAAACAAATCATTAACCAAAGGCCAGTTCACAAATGATCTGTGTCTCATGCCAAACAACTTTCTTGTTCTAGACACAATAAAGACATATGTGATGTCTCGTCATGAACTGCCCAGAGTTGCAAATCTCTTGTTTTATATATATGTTTATAAATGAAATAATATATATGCTATTTAGTTGTTTTATTACGAAACAAACAGAAAAACATAATATCAATGCTAAAAAAAAAGACCCCAAACCAATGGTAACCTATCTTTAATATACCGTATTTGACCGCAAATAAGACCCCTCCCTACTTTGACAAGTGTCTTGGTAACAGGCTGGGTGCCTACAAATAAGCCCCCCAACCCCTTCCACCCATTTTATTTCTCAAAAGAAAGCTATGTATATTAATTTTTTCTCCTAACATTAGCATATTGCAAGCTGGTTTGAAAAATCCATCATCACATTTTTAAAAAATTCTACAAATAATTATGGCCCTGAATTCAGCTCAATAGCATAGTGTATATTGTGTTTTCATTTACTCCAGTGATTCTGTATTGGTTGTTTTGTCACAATTCGTAATCAAAACAACTCAATTTGATACAAAGGGATAAAAAAGGAAACTAACAAAAACAACATGGAGTCTACAGAGGCGGAAACATGAAAATAGATCCAATTCACAAACTTTACCACCTACCTTTAGATTTAAAGCCAACAAATATAACAACATTCAATTACGGCCCGCCCACAATCCTCCTGGGAGGCTACCATTAATTTGCTTGTTGTAAATATCATTAATTATTACACAATCCAATTACTTAACAAGTAAGCACAGTGTCTGAACATCTGCTAACGATGTGTCTAGACAAAGCTTTCGGCAATATAAAGGGAACATACCGGTACACATGTACAGCTTCCTGAAACAATTATGTTCATAAAATATTTATTTATACTTTTCTATTATTTTTGTATCCAGCATTCTGAAAGAGCCAGCTACTGATAGTCTTCTAAAAGTCAGGTTTTAATCACACTTGACAAAATGTTCTTTTTGAAATCTTTGAAAATCAAGGAAAATTATTGTTTGTGTAATCTGCAATCACTAACCTCCAGAAAAAAACTTTGGGACCAAAAAAATGAACAAAGGGCTATAACTCTGTATAAAGAAGAACACAAGACTTGCATATATAAACAAAACTTGGGATTATTATAGGTGACAGAGTATACGAGATATGCCCTGGACAAAGCCATACACTAATGCACCGACTATCAGATAGATTGTCACTTTGTGAGTAATGTTGAAGAAATAATAATTCAGTTTGAGTTTATATAAGATAAAACTGTTGAGGCAGTACATGTACTTAAGATAACTGTGAATTAAGAAAAGTATATATTCATAAGCCTATAAAATACAAAAAAGAATTTGTGAAAGAATATGAATTATATACAGTAAAACCTCGATAAAAATAATGTGCCTCGTTTTGTTTGCCACCTCGTTCACCATCAACATACTTTAGTGTCCCGTTTTTCTCGTTTATTAAGAATTCCTTTATACATTGTCCTAATCTTATCGCCATTTAACCCCCTGGACAAATGGTGGCAATATAACAAGGTTTTAGTGTATATCAATTTACAATTTCAGGTCTATCATTTGATGCACGAGCCAATATAACTTCATTTTTATTTTTCCTTATATTTATGAATATTGAATATTAATGTAGTGGCTTGGACATTTAACAGCCTCAATATACCTTAACCCTTTCACCCCTATGTCACTTTAGTAGACTCTACCATGCATTGATATGGATGGGTCCATGTTATGGTCTACAGTAGTGAAAGGGTTAATAAAGGCACATATCCAACTCTGTACCGAAACAGATCATACCTGCAGTAATAATTAAATTGTCATATCAAAGGTTTATATACTAATACTTCAAAACAAGATTTTTTACCATCAGTCGCAACCAAACATTTATTATATGTATACATATATCTGCAAAACAAAACTATATATACATTTTATTTGCCAATAGAAATGTGAAGTAGTGCAGCTTATTGAGGAAGGAAGCAGCTAAAGTAGCTGTAAGTGGACCACCTGCTACAATACAGTGAGGTACTCAATATTGACCTTCCAACTATGACCTATGACCTTAGCGAACCCATTCATAGGGTATAAGTACCAGTAGCCCTCAATGTTATATGTATAACCTGTATCGTAATTATAGGATGGAATTTTAATGTTTCACTCAACTATACCCTGCCACTGGCATATGTACAAGTATTTTTTTTCAAAAAATGTTTTTTCACCTGTTGACAAGATTGTTGTGTACCGACACTTCACGTTCATGATATGTGATATGATGTTTTACGTGTTTCTATGAAATATCGTGTAACCTTGACAATTGCCACACGGAGAAAATTTAACTGAAGGAAAAAGTCTTTAGATGTTTCGTGAAATGGAGACCTGGGTGTAGTATGATTACATAAACATTCCAGGTAATGACACATGCATACTAAGCATATGCATCAGCACTGAAAGTTCCCAGTTCTAAAGTTTCTGTTGGTAAAAGTAATATTAGCTATTTGACCTTTGACCCCCTCCCTGTATCCTTCACCTCCTGTTAACAAGACTTAAGTGTGTTTATAATAATATTTATGAAGTTTCGTTTAATTTTCAGTTGTAGTTTCAGTAGTTACAATCTGGGCAAGCATTGAAGTGTTTTGGCCTTGACCCTTGCTGTGACCTTGATCTTGAGGAAAGGTTGTGGTCTTGACCCTTGCTGTGACCTTGACCTTGACTTTGAGGAAACACACTTGCCCATGGTATGAAGCACATGTACACCATCTTGTCATAATACTCCAAATTTGATTGTATTTATAAAGTTTCATGAAATAATGTCCAGCAATTTCATAAACATCATAACTCGTGAAAAGGAACAATTTAGCATTTGTCCTCTTGCTGTGATCTTGACCTTGATGGTACACACTATGGACCTTTGTGTAGTTTGCAATACACACCATCTTGTCATAATACCCAAGCACATGAAGTTACAAAGTTACATCAAACAAAATTAATCTTAAGTGGTTCAGATGTTACAGTCCAGAGGAAGACTGCAAAAGATGAACAACTGCCAGCCAAAGTTACTGCTATCTATACATTCCATTTACTAAGTTGGAGGGGGTTGGAAGGGGAATGGGGTCGGGGGGATGGAGTTGGGGTTGGGGTTAGGAGGGGGTCAGGAGAGGGTTAGAAGGGGGTTAAAAGGGGGTTAGAAGTGGGTAGAGGTCAGGGGTTTAGGTTAGGGGTGGGGTTTATAATTCTTTAGAAAAAGGCAGTCAAATCTTAATACATTTTGTACCCTTCTCAAAATGTGAACTGCTTTATAATACATTCCATTAACTAAGTTGGAGGGGCCCTAGGTTGTAGGGAGTTGGAGGGGGTTAGAGGAGATTGGAAGGGGTTTGGTTGGGGGATTGAGGAGAAGGGAAGGTTATCATTCCTTAGGAAAATACAGTGTAATCCTTATATCCTCCTCAAACTGTGAATAGAGATTTTTTTTAATTTAAATTTTCAAAGTGTACATTTTTTGTACATCATGGATGCTTCCATTTCACGTGCACAAAAATATCTAACAGGTTTGCATTTACATACATTGTATAGCGTACACACATCACACCATCAGAAACATGTCTAATTTGACTCCTATATCATAATATTTAATAAACTTCTGATAATGATAATCTAAAATCTGTTTTAATTTGAAGCTGAAAGTTTGAAGTCAAGATTTCATGCATTATTTTTGCATTAAGACTTGAATTGTTGCTGTGGCTGAAGCCTGAACTAGCCTACTATACAATAGATATACATGTTTGTACTGCCAACCCAAGCAATTACGTCTAAATCATGAAATCCTCACCAATCTCAATTTTAAATGACATTTCACAGTCGAGTTAACTTTAGTGGCTATACATACATTTAGTTGTATATAAGTGCAGGCTAGAATAAAACACCCCAGTAAGCATCCCAAAATTGACAATTGAAACACATAAAAGGCCTATTATAATGTTTACCAGAAGAATTCAGAATTTGAAAGTTCTATAAAAGATGATGATATTGATATCTTGTAGATCCAATAGGTCGTAGGTACCGTACATGCCATATTTAACACCCAAGATGTTTTGAAAATTGGCTGAAGGGGGTGCTTATTAAGATAACGAAACATCGGTTACTAAAATGTGTGTTTATGCAATGTAACTGTTGGGCATTTTACCAGTGGAAATTCCTGAATACGATAGTTTACTCTTTTTCTAAACACTGGCAAGCTATTACGATTGCATGACTGAAGTATCAGATATAAAATGTTATGTAAGTATATTCTGCCAACTGGAGCAGCGTGGAGAGTGTGTTTGGCAAAGGGGGTGCTTATATATTCCAATATGTATCGAAAAATGGGAAAAGGCACTTATAAATACAACATGAAGGGTCCTAATTACATCAAATATGGTAACCATCATTTTCATGCCTGTCCATATGGCTATAGTTTAAAATCCAGTTAATTAATACATGTATAGAGCTCTAGGATTTGTTCAATTACAGTACTCATATAGTTCATTAATAGTAATAAACTTTGTTTTTTAGAACAATTATGTATTAAGTTTTCCCAACTTATATCAATTACTCTTGTTGGCCTGGATGGTAGCATGCAGAGTGTCTAGATGTAGGAAGAAACCGGAGTACCTGCAGGAAAATCTGGAAAACCCATGTGGTCGGGCAGGGTGACCCTATAACTTACTTGAATATAAATTAAAAGGCAAGTGTGCTTTCAACTGCACCGCCCATGCAAACACCCCATCAACAGATGAAGTTTCCATGTTAGATCTTGTAAACTTATCAATTTATTTTTAAACTTAAATTCATTAAACTTTCACAGTTAATTTTGCAATCTAACAATTGCAGCAATTTTAAATGATATCAAACTTTTATTGTTTTGCTCTTTGAACAAACTCTTAGGGTCTAAACTTTGCTCAACAAACCTTAATACTCTAAATTTGCATGGTTCATTTTTCACAAATATATTCCTTCACAAATTCATCGCCATCCTTTGCATAAAATAAGAAAGATAAATGAGCAAAGTAATTAAGTGCCATCTATCTGCATTAGCATAATTTCTTGTCAAAAGTTTTGATAAATGAAAAAAAACAACAGAAGAGTAGCAATTCCTGAAGCTTGGTTTCCTTATATTAAAGTATATTTTAATTTTCATGAGTGCTAGTCTTCTTTTCACTTTTATTCTTGAATTATTGTGAAGACATCTTGTGTAAACTTCCTTAGTTCTTAGCCTGACTTTATTATTTACGTTCATCATATGAGAGTCGTAACATATAAATGCGGCTCTTGCGCACATATATATATAGTAGAGCTCCGTAGGTCGTACTTATACTCTCAGATCACGCTACCATCTATGTGATCTACCTAGGAATGCCTGGGCTGTCAGTAATCATTATGAACATCTTTAATCCTTTCATCAGATATCACGAATGAACGTCATTATCCAAGCTACATGTACAAACTGTTTCACCAGATCACATTCATCTTTTATCAATCACAGTCAGGCTTTCCCAGAAACCCAGTGCATTCCTGATACATCTAATAATCTACACCGTTACCAGTGTTTCAGCTTAGCTTGGGGCTACAAGTTTCCCCTATCTGTGTGCGGCCCGAAATATAATGCCTTAATACAATTATTAATATTTATAATGAGAAACTTTTCAATATTTGTCTGTCAGTATGAATAATGGCTTTTCTCCAGAATCTATCATATATACCTGAATCTTGCAGACTTTTAAGTGCTCAAGGGCACACAGGAGAATCGTACCACACATGTATGCCAGCCTGTTTCTGGCAATTACGCTATACTGTATATATATATACCAAAATATCAAACAGAAAAGTTTAAAAGATCTTTTCTTTACCATCGGCCAATGGTATGAAATAAACTTTCTGATCAAACCAAATCATGTCAAACACTGCCAATATTTAAATATGTATTTTTTTTTGTAAAAATACGAATATATTTCATACACTAAATATTGATATCTGCATGTATGTCGAATGAGTCTGACAAGATCCATATTCTTTAATAAAGGCAGATCTTCAGACCAATCAAAGATGGATTTTTGTGGAGAAACAAAGTTTTTAAAGACAAAATTCTCAATTTGGACCAGGGGGGTGGGTAGACGGCCGGGGTGGGGGATCTGAACCCCAGAGAACCCCTCTGAATCTGCCACTTCTTCTATAATTTTCTAGCACAAATAAATAAAGTCAATTACCGTATTTATCCTACAATATGCCCAGGAGACCAACACATAAGTTATGACTTCAAGTAGGGGGGGGGCTTATAACAGGACAATAAAATTGCATGATATGTATATTATTTTTCTGATGGCATTTTATGGGCTGGGCCTATTGACTTATGGATGGGCTTATTGCTGGTTACGTATGCTATAATGATCATTAGAATTTGAACTTTACACAAATTTAGTTTGATAGTCTGGCTGATCAGTAGCTGAACGTTTGGGATATTAGCTACGTAGAAAAACTTTCAGTGGTAAAATGGAAATACATGTACATTTGTGTAGTTTTAAGGGGGTCCTTGGACAGGAGGGATGGGGCTTCGATTGCTTGCGAATCACGGCAGAGTCTGTTATGCTTCATTCAACCCGAAATCTCGAATCCAGAACCTTTCGTAACTATACCTCTTAACAATCATATCAAACTTTTCACATGATCAACAGCAAATTTTTCTGGTTTTAAAGTTATGAAACATTTTGGGGAAGGGTTCTAGAGGTTTGGGGAGGGGGATCGGGATCGGTAACATAAGTTACAGTACATGTAAACCAACTGTAGCGTACAACATTTAATACTTCAGGATTTTTACACTGAAACTATTGGGCGTCATTGTAAGCCATGAAAGCTTTAAACTTCAGACTGCAAAAAAATTACAGTATTTATAAGATTTAAATTTGAAGGAGACAATTATCTTTATACTGCAATGATACATGTATATATGTTTTAGATATTATTCCTCATATTAAATTTGATCCAGAGAGACTTTTATAGTATTTTTTAATACGCAAATATTAAAAACTAAAATGTTGATCATGAATTGATCATGAATCAATTAAAAGATAACGATCATGCAAATACATGCTGACATGTTGATCTCGTTATTTTTTTTATGTTTAGGACACATGAACCCCATTTTATCTCCCAAAGATTATCATCTCTGAATATAAATATACTGTATCTGTACACTATGAATGCCTATACACAATTTGATGGTTAAACTTGATAACTGTCTCGTAAGCTGGGAATATACACAGCACATACAGTACAAGTAACATAATTTGATATTTAATTACAAAATTCCATACAACTTATAAAAGTTCAACAGCCCAAGTTGACTTCAGTTGGCCCTACGTTTTTTTAATTTTACTAAATCATCTACTTTAGTAGTTTCTCTCAAAATGATACTCATAGCTATCAAATTTACCACAGAATCACTGTGATAACATAAAATATCCTTTGACCAGGGGTCATGTACAATTATTTGTTTTTATGACAAATTGATCTTTCAGTATCATAATCCAAAGCAGCTGGTTGAGCTCACAAATTTATTTTCAGTATTTAAAACATTTGCCAGTGATTTAAATTTAAATGATGAAATTTTTAACATTGTTTAATAGATATTTAAACTAAGAAGCAAAATTTATAAACATTTTAGTGATAACAGTTGGGCGTTGACTGCTAAAAGCTTAAGGCAGGATGATAGATTTGGCTGCAGGCTTCGGGACTTCACAGCTGTTTTGTAGGAAGCTGCTATTTGCTTGATTACTGAACCATCAAATTGGACTTACTTTCGTCCCAAAAAAGAGTTAAAAACACATGATAAAATATGTTCCATAAATATAGCGTAGCTATGTCCAGACGAGATATAAAAGTAATAAACTGCGTCCAAAATAATGAAATATTTCACCGATATATTTGTTTCAACGAAGTTCCACTCGCACTCGGGTTTTAAAGTTGGAACTCTCTCAGACTCAGAGGTTGATATGGAATACACCAGCAAGTCAAAGTTTTATGACTGCACACAATTTATGTTTTTCCTCCCTAAAATAAATTTGTAACTTACCTTGGCTATTTTTATGGGTTCCTCATACTCTAATCCACCCTGGATTCTAAATCCCCAGGGTGGTCCACCCTTCAAAACTACGGTGAAAGACATCCCGAGTTCACCGAAACCGCCATGAAACATACGCTTCAAACCCGTCGGGGATAATCCCAGCTCGTGCCAGGAAACGAAATACACATCACTGGGCCGTAGGGGGTGCCCGATTCTAAAAATAGATATGATACGGTGTTTGAAAATGGATGCGTATCGTTCAACTATATATCAATATAAGTACATAAAATAGCCCATGTAACTCAAAATTAATTTTCAACAAACATTTTGAAAACAATTAATACAAAAATAGAAATTGTCGGAAATGATCAAAATCCCTATCGGGTCTCAAAGATCTAAATTTAGGGACCATCGTTTTCCTAAATATAGAAGCAGGAAATCACTTGTTTAGCATGTTTTATCATTTTTTAATTATTAATGTGCATGTACTTTTCTCCTGAAACGAGTTCACTCGACGTGCTGGTTAAGGAAAAGGAAGACTTGATATATTTCTACAGCACAGAATTCATAAAAAGAATCTAGTTCAAGCTAGCGGTGATTTACTGAAACCGCTACAAACATTTTGCTTTGCTCTTCAAGTGTTTTCCTTTCATTTGTGTTATCGCAGGATTACGACTGTATTATTAGGGTGTGAATTTGTTGCGGAAGTTGTACTTTTATGATATCCGGTGTCATGGCAGCGCTGATATAGACCACGATACTATTTCGGACTCAGTAATTTTGTGTATTCCATTGAAGTTAGAGAGGAAGGGACACCGATATCAACATCAACAATGGGTAAGGATGTCGAACAAGTTACTGGCATGATTCGTATTTTCGCTTACGTTCGGGATTATTAGAAAACGAAATTGAATTTTTACACATGACTTGGCAGTAATATTTCATTATGCTGCTAGGATGCCGCTCATGATGAAGTTGGTTTTTGAACAAAATTTAAAATATCCAGACAACACTTTATTTGTAAGAAAAATGCGATTACAGGTTTTCTCACAATCATGTAAAAATGCATACGGTTAAGTCAGATACTGTCAATATGAACATCACTTTTATTATTTGATAAAGATTTTTAATATTTTGAAGCTGAAGTAGGAATAAAAAAGAAAATGAAACCTACTTGTCATATAAATATTTACACCAGCTTCAGTTAACAAATTTGATTATTGATTGCAATTACTAAGATATGACAATTAGAAAGGATCTTTTTAAATAAAGGGTTGTTTATTTACATTTGTATCAAAACAATTCAAGCTTGATAGTGATTTATTATTACATCTGATATTTTTTAATTGTGTGATTGAATGCTTAAGGAGGCAGTACCCAAATCGGACCAGTACCCAAATCAGATCACTTTTTGCAAAAATACTTATAAATAAATAAATGTGTGAACAAATCAGTTATAACAATGATGTAGTCTTAGATAGATAGCCATGCATGTACAATTTTTTGTCTACAGATGATTAGTTTTTAAGTTCAAATAGCACAAGAAAATGTAATTCAAACTCAAATGTCAGTGTTTTGATCACGTTTTTTTAAAAAATGGCGCGTACGACGACTATGCATTCTGTTTTGGACTATAGGAATAAATTCACACTATAGAAATACTTGTCGTCATATAAATTCTAAAGGTCATCATAAAATGTTAATATGCTGACAAAAAATATTCATTTGAAGCGTAAGATACTGCAAAATTCAAGCCTTGATCCGATTTGGGTCCTGACATTAAAAAAAACCAGAGACGCTGATTGGTGACTACAGAGCGTTCTATAAATAACTCAAGTGATCCCCGGGTGCTAATTTCGTTTGTAAGAACACCCATCGATATTCTTCCTTTGATACAACCATAAATGAATGTAATTCCTCCTCAGATGTTTCAATGATTTAATAAAATGATGGTTTGGTGATCCGATTTGGGTACTGTACCTGTCACCTTACATGTATAACAGGTACCCGCAACTTGAAATATAAAAGATAAATCAACTTTAAAATTACATCTATAGATCCAAGATCACATCTAATTTCTTCAGAAATTCTTTCCTTTAAGCAGTAACTAGATAATCATAGTAGTTCAATAACAAAAATTAATTTGTTCCAGATTCTCTCAATCACAATCTGGAAAGCTGATTTTGTGAAAGATTTTTAACTTAACACTTTTAGTGCAGTGGTCAACGGGACAATTTGTATATGTTTTGGATTAGACATTAAATTTCTAAAAACTGTTTTTTTAAGTTTAATTAATCTTCTTCCTATCAGCTGAACCTGAAGGATACTCTGAGGCAGTTGCTCTCCTGGAGAATCTACAGATGTCCACAACTCACGAGGATCTGCTGCCCAGTCTGGACGCAGTGCTATCATTTCTCCAAAAATTCAGTGGAGGTAAGTGACAATATCAAACAAACATAATCTTGTCATTTTATCCATGCATTTTGAATTTATAAATTATGTAACTAAATTTGGCCAGAAGAATAAGGAATTTTTATAATCTTTATAAAAAAAAAATGAAGATGTAATGATCTTCCTGAAATTCTTCAATTATCTCCTGTTTTGAATCCTAAATATTGTGGAATTTTATCTTTTTTTTATTTGAAAGACAGCAGTTCAAAAACAATTCTAAAAGGTACCGCCTGCTTCCCTATTCCGTCTTTTCGTATTGCAGAGTTATCTTCTCTTGTGAGCAGGTATTGATTGTTACGTCATTGGTTTGTGAG
>JAUMHH010006970.1:0-11289 GCA_032359455.1 Chlamys rubida
TATTTGAATTTGACTTGCCAGGGGGTTGAAATTTAGGGTGACTATTACATCTTTTAGGGGGCTTGTTGAACCTTAACTGTAGTCTATACATGAGGATATTTTGAATGTGTATGTTACAAATTACTTTTAACAAGTCATCATAACAAATTCGGCAGTCATCACCACCTGACCACCCCTAGACCGAAATATCTGTCTCTAAAATGTTTTTTTTCTTATTTGACAGATATTTCGGTCTAGACCACCCCCTCCCCTTAGCCGTAGAAACAATTTTAATCCACAGTGAAAAGACTAAATGGAATCATTTTGTCGAGCATGTGCAGACTTACCCCTGCTTTAGATCGAGTAGGTTTCACTCGGGCAAATATCTGAATTGTATGCTTAACCATGTTGCTTGTCACACATGTCTCTCCAACAAACAACAAGATTCCAATGTGATGATCGCCATTGTTAAACAAACGCACCGAGTATTTTCATTGGTCGAATTCTGCCACATCGTGGTTACAAGAGTGTTTGGAAGGAATTATCTCTCCAGGCTTAAATTGTCAAGCTTCTTTTTATCGAGAAGTTACCATCGGAAATATGTTGACTTTTCCTTCCTGCAATAGGTAAAACCCGAGGATTAATGTAATGCATGAAAGTGACAGACGGCAGGAATATTGGAAACAGGTGCTCCTTTCTTTCAGCTTGTTCGGATTTCAAAACGATGTACCACACCGGTTTCTTCTCAAATGAATTCAATTTGCCGTAAATTATCGATACCAACTGATTTCGCCCACCTGAATGATTGAAAGGGCATATACAGAGGCAGGTAAATTCATCCCATTCGATATTTTGTCGTTCAGTAATCACACGCATCAATAATCAGTCGATATTTTATTTATGGTGACATTTTTTTATTCTAATGAATTGGGGAAAAAAAGAAAACATGTAAGCGCATGCTACTATTATCAAAATTGTTTTTTTGGAGCTAGCGAGACCATGTTTATTAATTAACCCGGCTATTTAGCATATGTGCTGTACTGTGTACATTGCTGCAGCAGCTGACAAGTGGTTGGTTGCGGTATAAATTAGTGATTCATGCACGTGTAAGTAGGCAACCTAAAGCTCTTCGTTTTTGTTTTAATACGTGTTGATAAAATATCAGTTAAAATAGGTGAGGGGTTAATGTGTAGATAGTACAGTACATGTATTCAAAAAAGTAATATACTCATTAAATATTACTGAGATATTTTATTTCATCTATAAATACCATTCCATGAAATTACACTGGTGTCTAGGTTACATACAGGTTGCAATAACAGTTTTTTACAAGAAAAAATGTGTTTTCGGATCATTGGTGTGATATTTTTTGTTTAAGAACAGCATTGTCATTAAAGAATAAATATAGAAAATGTTTTCACATTAGTTTTTTTTTTTTAATTAAAAACATACTAAAGGAAAGTTATTTAAAAGAAGGAAAGTTATTTAAAAGTCAAATAATATTTTATTTATCATAATCTGCATTCAATTTGTATAACCTATTTCATTTATTTGACAATTTCTATTTTAGAAATATCTCAAGAAATAATGTGATTTTCCTTATCTATATTATAACTAGTATAGAACAACAATACAGTTTTCGATGTAACATGGGCATTTTCCCTCTAAAAAATAATATATTTCCTCACAAAGTTAAGGTTTATTGCTAGAAAACAAATCTAATCTAAAAATCAGAATACCCTTCCTCATTATATTTTTAAAGTGTAAAACTTAAAATGATAAACTTAGATTTTTCCTATGTGTGAAGTTCTTCTTCAACATGTACATGTATCAGAATGTAAAAATCAAATTTCTAAAATAATGACATGGGAAAAATTACTGGTCTAATAATATTATCACATGATAACGTTAGTTTTACATTTGTATATAGTTCCTTATTGATTTCTCTGGAGACCCAGACCAGGGAATGTGTTTCTTTTATTCATTTTGTCGTAATGTATGATAGTAATCTAGGGATTGCTAACCACACTCTGTGGCCTGATAACACTGATGTCCCATCTGACCACAGTTGGTATGCTGTACATTAGTGTGAAGATGTTCACGCCCACCTGGTAGTTATTAGCTCATCCTGTGAAATTAACACATACCTAACCTCTATTTAGTCATCCTAACACCTATGTCATTAGCCATCCTCTACCTGTCTCGCTGGACATTTAGGGCTAGTTACAGATGTATGATGGCTGTATACTGCCCATACATGTGTCCCTATTTATTACCCAACTGACAGTTTGATGGAATGACACAGAAAGTCACTGAGGCATGCAATGGTCACAGTTCACTTGTTCATCACCTGTAAGTGGTACCATATACTGTAGGTGACCCATTGTGGTATGAAGAGACATATACCTGTGTAAGTTATCCTATCTCCGGTGCCTTTTTCCCCTGTCAGTATTGAATTATTTTGGGATGTTTCTGTCATGAATATAATATTTTATATGGACATAAAATATTTCATTATATGTACATGTGTGTTGAGTGCTGGTATGGGATTACTGAGCTACCCTGTGTATGACATTCCTATGGGTGATGTGGAGCTGACCTAGTTAGTGAGATACAACATTTACCCTACACGTTATTTTGGTTTGAGTACATGTGTGGTAGTTTTTCCCAGGGTATGTATATGTTTTGTTGATGTTTCTGAGATGACTGTTTTGTTTGGATGACCTTTTCATTGACCTTGTCACAGCTCATAACAGACAAGCTATATTTTAGTATGTAGTTGCTACTCAAAAAGAAACATTGCATGGTTCTTACATCAACTAGACACATGCGAAAACCCACTCTTCATTACAGAATGGTTAACACAGCTGGTGCTCTGTATCATGAAAGTTTCATCTCAAAACTACCGTGAGTCATTATAAAACGACTGTGAGTAATTACAGATGTTATATAATATTAATGTTTAATATATAGAAGAAAATGGATTTTACTTAAAAAACAGATTCATTCATTGAGGCAATAAACATTTTTAAGTGGTTAATGTTTATATCCCTGGTTTTGCAGAACTTTTTTTCCCCCAATTAATACACAGTTTAGTACGGTATTTTTTAACTTTAACAGGGAATTGCAATTTCACATTTATAGTACTAGCCTACAGACAGGTTTTAAAACATCCCCCTTACTGGCCTTATATAGTCAACCTATATTTTCCTAGTAATTAATGAAATTTACTAGCCCTGAGTGTTGGGCTAGTGGAATTGTTTTTCCCTCAACTTAATGACATGTTTATCTTATGAAACATGGTATTTTCCCCATCGTTTATTTTCTATCAGAGAAAATAACAGTCTTATTTTAATCAGATCAAGAGAGCAGTTATATTTGCGGTGAAAATGACATCAGTAAGAAACCATTGGCAACTTGTGACGTCAAAATGTGCATGATATCATTTTGATTATGATGTCATAATTACTATCAATATAGTTATTTTTGTGTGTCATATTATGATGTTATCATATAATATTACTTGTTTTGAATGTAAGTATTCACCAACTCCTATGAAATATAACTGGTACATTGAATTGTAATACAAGGAGAATATCTTATGTGTAGTTTTATACACACTCAGTGACTATCACAATTCTAGTAGAGGATCACTATACATCGGTGTTCAATTCAGATGGCCTGCAGCTGTACTGATGTACATACATATGAATCCGTGTTATTTCCGGTAAATGTGTTATTTCTTGGGATATTCAGTAAATAAGATCTGTTTTCAAGACCTATAATACCTAATTTTTTTTACTACTCAATTTCAAAAATGTTACATTGAAATAATTCTGTTTTCAAGACCTGTAGTACACAAATTTTTTAACGAACTGCTCAGTTTGTTAATATTTAAAAGGTTTGAAAATACTGTAATGATGAACCTAACAGTATCAAATAGAGACAGTAATACACTTTGTTCATACCTCATAGATTACCTATAGTCAATTTGTATCCCTGGGTTAGCAAATTTACCTCTTAACAATGAGTTGATTGTCAACTTGTGACAGTTACTTAACAATTTTGTTGAAGATGATATTTTTTGGAGAATTATGAACAGACCCAGCCTACCAGCAACCATAGACAGTTCTTTGTGTGAATGAAATGGTGCCAGTGACCTGTAGCTAACACGGTACTAATGTTATTGTCCTCAGGTATTCAGTCAGAACCTGTCTACCTTTCACACCTGTGTGATCCCCAGGTAGACATCGATCTACACTGATCTATGTACCGGTAGTCGTATACACTGGCCAAAAGGTCAGAAAACCCCATGGTATGGCAAGACTGAGAGTGGTTAGTCAATTATGTCTTTGTGAGTATGTAGATTTCATGTTTTTGTATTTTTTGTTAAAAAGCATTCTTCATTTGGACATAGGTGAGGTTTTCAATTTAATGTTCACTATTGTAGTTTGTTGTATGGTGAGGTTGTTTATGATCTTGTATAGTGTGAGGTTGTTTATGACCTTTTACCATCTTATCATTAGATGTGTACTCATAAAAACATTGGGTATGTTTGTACGTTACTGGTCAAGCAAACACAAGTATCTTAACGAGTATTTAACGTATGTACCTGCCAGTGTCCTTCTAACGAGTATTTAACGTATGTACCTGCCAGTGTCCTTCTAACGAGTATTTAACGTATGTACCTGCCAGTGTCCTTCGTTTGTAGGATGGCTTGTCATTCTTCACCATCAATTGAACTTTTAAATCAGCAAACTTCCCTACGTTAAACTTTTATTTATTTCATAACAGTTGTGAAACAAGTTATAAACTTGATAACTTATATCAATTACTCTTGTTGGCCAAGAGGGTCTTAATGTGGGAAGAAACCAGAGTACCCGTAGAAAACCCACATGGTCGGTAGATGACCCAATACCTCTTCACGTCCGATTAGGAAATCAAACCCTGGCCTTCTTGGTGAAAACCGAGTGCACTATCCACTGCACCACCTGCCCTATATCTTGATTTTAGTGCAACTTTAGTCTTCATATGTAGCTATCTTTTTAAATAAGGGTCATTTTAGCCACTTTTTATACGTTTTTAGATTTTGTCACATAGTTACTAGAATATAGCTGGATCCCACTTTAAAATTTGAAAGGTAAAAAAGGAGGTGCATAAACTCTCCAGAAAAAATTTGTACTGGTAATTTTGGTGAATTTCACTTTTAGCAAAGTATAAATTTAAATACCATTAAAAACATTTAAGGTGTATATAGAAGCCAAGGCACCGACTTTTGTATTAGCTGATCTAGATCTTTAGCCAGATATAATCAATAATGGCTCTGTCACCTCTATAATAATATAATGGTAAGTATGTTTTACACTTTGTGACAGGGATAAATATAATTTTTCATTGGCAAGAATTTATTAAGTTCACAAGAGTTTCTAAAAATTATTGTAGTTATATAATATCTTAATGATGGTATGCTGACGTCGACAGACTCCGTAATGACTTTAACATTTCTAGTGATATTGACTCCTAAGTCTCATTTACATGTGCATGCCTGTTTTGTACTGGCGAGGCCCTGGTAATGTATGTTACAGCTATATTGGTAAATTGATTTAAGTGTCCGTAGGATATTCTGTTTTAGTTTGAACAAGAAACAGGCCTACTGTGCACTATTGACTTTAAGTCTCATTGAAAGTCAGCCACATCATCAGGAGCATCATGACATTATGTGTGTACCGATTTCTGAATTCTAATGTTTCGTTTTTAAACATTATAGATTTTTTTAATCAGGACTTTCACTGTTTAACTCATTCACCCATGAAGACACATTTAAACTCTTCCAATGCAAAGGTTGGAATAGTTCAATATGAAATTTCAGGGGTGAATGAGTTAAAGCTATTAAAATTCCATGCCTTAAGGACCATTTACTGCAAGCTTTGTGGTGTGTTGTATAACAGTAGCTGAGTGATGATGAAGGTTATTGATCCTCTTGAATACATTACAAAATATAAACAATTAGGACAAGGTAGAATCATTACACCTGTTCGGCAGCCTACAAAATATACAAGTTACTACACAGCCAGGTGAGGTAGGTATGTTTGAAACTCTTGAATGTTTACCTGTAATTTGTCATTCATTTGTTGTCTATCTAGAATTTATATTGAACTATTACACAGATAAACTTTGTACTGTAGTACAAGTACATTTATGATATGTAAAATTATTGATGTTGGCTGTTGCGTGATCTGCAAGTATTTTTGTTATGTACTGGTGGAGCGGAATGCAGTACACGTGGACCTACTATATGTATGTCATGCTCAGACGGTGACTCGGACTGTTGATTGATTATCCCTCTAATAACATATATTGGAATTACACAAATATAGAGATGGTACAAATAATATAGTATCACAGTCATATAGAATTACTTTGAGGATTAATATTATTGCCTTGGTGTCCCAGAGTTGCCTCGGGATTTATTGACTTATATTTATGTACCAGTACTGATGGTGTTTGGTATAACAGGTACATATTGACGACATCACTTTTGTTTGGCTACAAAACTTATCATAATGTTTACACCCTATAATTAGATAGCAAGTCAACCATTAATTGGATTGATGGTTGTGCTTGTTATTTGCACATTTCAGTCAATGACTTGCAATATTTTTAAATATTCCACTAATTGTTTGAGTATATGTGTGTATACAAATGTATATTCCACTGATTGTTCGAGTATATGTGTGTACACAAATGTTTACATTTTACTTAGTCATACATATGGTCTGATTGTCATCATTGTCAGACGGATTTTACGGGGGAATATATGCACTGCAAACATGTTAGTTAATTGACTGTTAAAAGTCTATTGAAATGTGTTTGTACTGCGATGATGTGTTCAATCAGGGATAGGATGATGGCAAGACAAGATCATACTGCCTAGGTCTATGTAAGCCTTCCTTGTGATGATGTTGTGTGGTGTAGATTAAATCTGGTCATAAACACCGAAAATATCCACCCTATCAATGGTTGTAGAATCTCCACCCTGTCAATGGCTGTAGACTCTCCACCCTGTCAATGGCTGTAAAATCTCCGCCCTGCCAATGGCTGTAAAATCTCCACTCTGTCAATGGCTGTAAAATCTCCACTCTGTCAATGGCTGTAGAATCTCCACCCTACCATTGACTGTAGAGTCTCCACCCTGTCAATGGCTGTAGAGTCTCCACCCTGTCAATGGCTGTAGAGTCTCCACCCTGCCAATGGCTGTAGAGTCTCCACCCTGCCATTGACTGTAGAGTCTCCACCCTGTCAATGACTGTAGAGTCTCCACCCTGCCAATGGCTGAAGAATATCCACCCTGTCAATGGCTGTAGAGTCTCCACCCTGCCAATGGCTGTAGAGTCTTCACCCTACCAATGGCTGTAGAATCTCCACCCTGTCAATGGCTGTAGAGTCTTCACCCTACCAATGGCTGTAGAATCTCCACCCTGACAATGGCTATAGAATCTCTGCCCTACCAATGGCTGTAGAATCTCCACCCTGACAATGCATGGCTGTAGAGTCTGCACCCTGTCCTTGGCTGTAGAATGGGGTGTACAGTATGTAGTAACAGGCTATATCTCTCGCTCTGATACTTGAGATATGAGTTTCACCAGCTATCAAATTAACTAAAATTCTAAACATGTAGGTAGGTATTAATGTATAGATACAAAAATGTATATAGTGTATATGTAATAATCTGGTTTTAAAGAGTGAAATATTTTTTTATAAGGCATTACATTTTTTGATATGTACATGTATCATATGATTATAAATAGCTTATCGCTATCTGCATGATATTCAGCTTTGAATGGAAGGCAGTAAGGACTTGGGTAATTTGCGTGTTGTTGGTATAATGTTACCGGGTGGAGCGACATACTTTTGTGTCCAGGTTATGATATTTCAGTGAGATGACACTTTAAATGGCCCATATACAATTGGCCTTGTGGACACCATCATCACATGTACATGGCCTTAGCTGTTGTAAGGATGTTACATCCCATCCAAGGTATTTCAAACTAGTGCAAATGATAAAGAATGCAACTGTATATATATGTGTATATATATGTATGTATTAAGTTCCCTGTATCAGTCTTATGGATATAAATCTGATTAACACTGTAGAAAGCTCAGACATGATACATGCATATTTATATATACATTATTTATGATTCCTTATCTAGTACAACATAATTATGCCTACTCTGCTGTTTTTTCCATCCAATTCAATTAAAATTTATAGCTTACAGTAGAAGGTTAATGTCTTTTAAGTTAGAATTAATTGCTTTGACTACTGGCTAGGTAATACCAGTACACGAGCCTGGTAGACAGAACTATAAATAGGAATATTTATGTCTTCCTTATGTCACCCACCTCTGACCTAATGGTACACAGAGATATAAAAGTTTTATGTCTTTCCGTATGTCCAGTATGTCCAGTATGTCCAGCGTTGAACCATTGGTACTCATGTGTGAAATCATTTCCAGTGAAAGCCTTTCCAGCTAAGGCCGTTCCTTCTGTCATCTGACGTATGGTTATCACTGGCTTAAATGACTTGCACGTGTAGATAACAGGTTTTATTTTTCCACATGCTTGTGCTTTATGGAAAAAAGCTATAATGGTCCTCTAAGCTATAATGGGTATATATGGTGCACATGTTGTGTATAATTGTCTATTACATACTCTCAGGGGCAGGAAATGTTCATCAAGAATCTTGGGTTACTGTAGAATATCATTAAATGTGAACAAAGCGTGGTGAGGTTACCCTAGAGGCAGTCTTTATTAATTGTGTAAGCTGTGAGATAAGTATTTATAATCGTTCTCATTGTACCAGTCACATTAGGTATAGTGGTGACACACATTCTCTCGGGGCCATTGTTAAACTAGCTATGGAACAACTGGTACAATCTTGATAAAGGATGTGTATGGCTGATTTCTTTCTTCTCTATAGTCTGTGTTTCTGGGTATGTGATTATTGAAGTGGCCACACCTCTGTGTATTGTACTTCTCTCCTAGATTCCGTACGGATGTTGTTGTGTATTTTTTAGAGGAAGCCAGGTGTATTGATTGACATTCCAGTCTATGTCTATCACTCCTACAGGAAACACTTGTAGCAGGTTATAGAGTAAAGAGGATATGCTTTATGGAAAAATGTATTGAATTTAACTTGAAAAGTGGGGATGTAGCATTCTCCGTGATTGATTTTCTGTAGATATGGTAAGTACCAACAAGGCCTAAGTTGCTTGATATATATACAGCTGTGTTTACACTTACGTCACCTCTACAAATATGACTCAATGTTTGCCTTTGCGTTCTGCCAAAAAGTTGAATTGGTTTTACATGTTTTATTTCAGACCAACAAGTGTATGTTTGAACTATCAGAAGCTTTGTGTTTCAGTTCAGTACAGACCTAAATGTTGGGCTGTTGTTAGATTTCACCTTAAGGTGGAGTCCCAGCACGCTGTAATGTGTTTCCAACAAAGAAGAGTTCCAATTTGTGCAGCATCATTTTGACTTGGTGTTTCCTGCCAATTTACAACAGCAAAGAGCTATTTATGAAAGATGTTTTTTTTTCCTTCCTTGCATTTGTTCACAAAAATATCTGCTGCAATGGGGATTTGAATTTGGAACCTCTTGGTTATAGGGCGTGGAGCTTATCTGCTTCGCCATCGGACATGATATTTGATATATTATTATTTTTCTGCAACACAACTGAATAATTTCTATATGTTGTAGCTCTCTTAACAGTATGCAATTTATAACTGTCTTTTTATGAATACAGACGAAATACCATAAACATTACAGGGAAATAACCGTTCAAGGCATGTATGCAATTGTAAATTTATGGAGCACTCTACCTTAACCTAATTATCCCTTGTAATATTACTGTACCTAATAAGATAATTAACTGTTGGCCACTGACTCTGAATTACCTTACTGTATCTATATATATATATAAGCAAGAGAATCACCTGTTGATCACTGACTCGTCCCTACTTCAATACATATTTTAACATTCCTGTTGATGTCTCCCTGTATTCATTGCCAAATCTCTTAATAACATTCAACAATGTCTGGAAGAGAGGTGGAGATTATCATATAAAAAGTTATATTGTATAGTCATGTTGGCATGGAACTCGATACATCAACATATAACCGGGCCCATTGCTCCGTAGTGATAGTCTGTGTTACTTTATGTTATTAAATTGTCTTCAGGCCAAACATGTTTATGAGAATGTCAGTTGTTCGGTGTAAATTGAGATGACTCACAAAAACAATAAATCCCACTATTTTAGTTAACATAATGTAAATCTTGTAAAATTTCTTCAGGCTACTGATAGTGTTGAAAAAACATATGGGTTTTATTTAATTAGATTTGAACTTTTTCCCTGTTAGGCATTGCTGAAATGTTTGTACATCAATTTTTGTAGCTATTATGTTGAGTTTCTATAGGATATCTTAAATATATGATGATTGTTTATGGGACAAAAGCATTTTATGTTACATTAGTACAAAGCAGTACAGTCTCCAGGTAAATGTATAGTATTTCAGGTGAAAAATGAAATAAGATACAGATAAACAGCTGCTACCAACGACAGAGACAGTGGGTCTGCCAGATTTGTGTATGGTGTGGGAGAAACACAATTGGCTGTCATTTCGTTCTTGTTATCTGTACTGATTTCCATATTATTGTTTCAACAGACTGCTCCCTATAAAACAGTTTTGTTACATCTCCACTTCCATTACTCACGATTGATCCTCTGTTGTCAGTGATCTTCTCTTTCCAGTTTCAGTCACACATGTCAGAGTG
Organism: Chlamys rubida; assembly: GCA_032359455.1. Classification (NCBI taxonomy): domain Eukaryota; kingdom Metazoa; phylum Mollusca; class Bivalvia; order Pectinida; family Pectinidae; genus Chlamys; species Chlamys rubida. The sequence goes on from JAUMHH010006970.1 coordinate 10,820, forward strand.
ACTCGGCACTGTATACATTTCCATGTTTCCCCACAACATTCAAATTAGTCAGTTGTCAGAATGCATATATGGTCTTATTTTATTTGTTGTCCTTCTGTCTCCCAGTGTACTATCAAACCTGTCAGAGTGACTCGCTGTATTCAGTGACCTTCAGAGTGACTCGCTGTATTCAGTGACCTTGTCTTCCACTTAAGTGTCAAACCTGTCTGAGGGACCTACTGTATCCATTGACATATCTCACACGACAGTCAAACCTGTAAGAGTGACTCACTGTATTGAGTGACCTTCAGAGTGAATTGCTGTATTGAGTGACCTTCAGAGTGAGTTGCTGTATTGAGTGACCTTCAGAGTGATCGCTGTATTCAGTGACTTACTGAGTGACTTGCTGTATTCAGTGACCTTCAGAGTGACTTGCTGTATTGAGTGACCTTCAGAGTGAGTCGCTGTATTGAGTGACCTTCAGAGTGATC
>JAUMHH010006981.1:0-11288 GCA_032359455.1 Chlamys rubida
ATTTTAAGCTTAAAAATGTTTAAAAATTGAAATATACTGCACACATGTATGTCGGACAAAACATTTATCTTTTACCTCATGACGCTAGAGCCTTGTATCAAAATTTTTAATTTCCCCCAAATCTGAAAAAGGGCACTTTCCCCTAAAACCTAGATTGATCCCTGGATACATGTAATTAATATTTTTATCAATTTTATGGGGCAAATAAATCAATAGCTGTTCTATGGACAGTTGTCTTATTAGCTCTAAAAAATGTCCCTGTGCAGAAATTAAAAAGACTTTGTATCCCACTTAAACTAGTGTTCTTCTTATAACTTGCATAGGTGTCTATTAATGCTTACCTCGGCCTTGGTGATGAATTGGGTGGCTGGCCAGGACAGGGGAGGCGACTCTGTTGGGGGAGACTCCATGTCTCGGGTGATACTCTCCTGGCACCTGTCAATCAAGTGTCCAACCATGTTAGTGTACATCTTGAGTTGGTATAAAGCTGTATAGCTATATATGAATTATAAGAAGGGTTTTATTTGGTCTACTATAGTTTCACCTCTATCGCCGAGGCTTCATCAGGACAAAACACCCTCGTATTGGTAAAGTGTTGTGGTTGGGCAGTGCTAGAATTGTAGAATGCTGGCTGTGGCTGTATGCTCCTCAGGGAGTTGAGAAAGATATTGGCTGGTTGCAAAGGCCCTTTGACCACGGATAATGATTTGTGAACCGCTTTGAAACGACCTACGAACTAGGTTGTGACAAAGCAGTATATTATATAAGAACCTCGAATTATTATTACCGTAAAAACCCATGTAATTTGCGCACTTTTTTTCAGAAATTTAATACCCAAAGTGGGGGGTGCGCAGAATAAGCAATTTCAAGTTTTTTTCATGAAAAGTTGGACACAAGATAATCTCCCTTGGTACACGGAACTCAAAGACAAACGACGATCAACACATTTCTTTATGTCAAACATCAATAAAAGATACAATCCTTATGGATACATACTGTGTTGTTACCTGAGTTTATGTGAAAAGTATTATTAAATAGGTAAGTTCTGTTAACAAAGAAATATTATTATTATCTTGTATCCATATACTTACAGTGAATTACCCAACTTATTAACCCAGATACCTTTACCTGACCTTGGCTCTAGCTAGATCTACACCTTTGAAGTTAAATATACATGTATTATTTATATATGAATTGCATATACCTGGTATCACATGTTTGGTGTATGTACCAGCATTTCAGCATCTGATGGTTACCGTACTTCAAAAGAATGCTTTAGCAGAATTGACACTTGGGTATATACAAATGTACGTATACGTAGCCTAGGAATATTGCTAACACACAGCACTCCAAGAAAGGGTTTGTCACCTCCAAAACTGTTGAACGGCCAGAATGGCCAACATTTTTGCTTGTATTTCTTCGTTGAATGATCCAAAAGATGCTGCTCGTCAATGTGAACGTTATTTCTGTTTGAAAGGTACATCATGTTCAAGCGCCATACATGTTTATACTGCAGTCTTGTTTCGCGATCATGCTTGCATAACATATGAAAGGTGGAGATTCTGGAAATTTGTTGCGATAATATAGCATTGGTAATTCACTGCATCCCTGGTTAATAATTCACTGCATCCCTGGTTAATAATTCACTGCATCCCTGGTTAATAGTTAAAGATATATACCAATGACCTTTTTGAATAACACTGGGAACACTTAAAAGATATTTTTATATTCGTTATTAATTGTAGCCTGTATAAATGTATGTAGCTACATATATCATATGTTCCAGATTACCTAGATCCGTTAGCCGACTCAGGTGTTAATAGATTGAAGGTCATGTATATTTCTACGTAATGCATGCTAACAAGGAAATGGCTGGGTTTAATTATAATCATACCAGGTATATGTACTTATCCAGCTTTAGAACGATATATTCTCGGCAACACACTAAAACTGACTTAATTTCAATAAACTGACTTAATTTCGATATTTTGTTTTATCGATATAGATATATTATATCACAATATTAAATTAAATGTCACTTTTACCTTTTTAACTACGGTTGCGCCATCTGGATTATTATAATTAAGGTATGTATACACAAATGCATGTTTTACTTCTCAATCAGAATTCTGCCGATACCTGTTTACTATTGAATGTTGTAACTCAATTAAATCATGTCAAACAATTACAATCAAAAAGTCAAATGAAAACAAATGTCTTTGGCTTTCAGTCTCTTCAAAGTTTTTACAAATCATTGACAAAATAAGATTTTATTATTAAGTTATTTAACCTGAACAAGAAATCAGACTTGAGCACAAAACTTAAATCCATGCTTCAGAACGGTTTCATGAATACGGGCCCAGAACTCAAATATCTGAGTCACAATAATAATCAGTGTACTGAGGTGTGGTATCCTTTCTTTGTCGTTCATATAGCTATAGGTACATGGTCATGGAGCAAAGAGTTACATCTCCTTACGTACTTTGTAAATAATATCGAGGCAATGCAATGCGATCAAATTAATGTGAACGCAAACAAATAATCACTCTTACAAATTATCAACCTACGTCTCTTTGGTCCCCACACTTTAAGTTGTATTGGTCCTGTCCCTGAGTCGCTAACAAAAGAACAGATTAACTGTACTCAGTACGTAGTCTACATAACAATAAAATAGTCAACAAAATTAGCCTAGTTATTGGCCCCCCAAAAAAGTGTTCAAGAAAAGCAGGCAATTCACCTCCTACTTGCATACAAACAAACATAATGTAAGGCGACATTATATGATAAAACACAGAGGTTAAGATATGTCCGCCACTAATACAATAGAAAAGGAAGCTCCTCTTTAGCACGACTGTATTGTAACCCTACCTGCTACCAGGTTGTTTTTGTTCTCAAATGTTTACAAAAGCAAGCGATCGGAGCCGGTCCATACCAGACAATTTAGACTCATAATCGCTCTCTGTTCATAGTCCATACAACACATTTAAAAACTTTCCTACAACAATCTTTGAACATACCTTTTGTTATCGTGAATCAGATGTTTTTGTTGTCATTTCGAAGAATATTAATCCTCCATTTTGCTTGTGTTTGGGGTTCGGTGCACTAAATATACCGAAGACATCTGATTGGCTAAAAATATGACACACAAACTAAACGTAGAACCAAAGCCCCATTCGGATTTTTTACACCCAATAACAAAGTCTGTGAAAAGCCTATAAATATAATATTCTGCTACAAAAACACAGTGGTGATGCCTTTATATTAATCTAACTCAAATATATTTTAGATATCATAAAATTTGCTAATTAAAGCATACCATTTACCTTATTGTTATGGACTGCGGTACAATATACAGCATACCTCATATTTTTCTAATGTAACAAATTGTTCAATTTATATTAGATCTACATAATTCAATGCATATTTCCCCAGTATCTATGCATAAGCATTTTGCAACACTAAACATTGGACTGACACTCCTCTCATAGTGTAGTTTCTCCTGCACCGAAATGATATTGTTTGGGATGAATTGGGGGCTGATTATAAGCAGGGACATATACGTCCCTGTTATAAGTCACCTATGCATTCAGTATTATGAAGATCAATAAAAATATAATGATGACTGCTGTATTGATTGTTTTGATAGTGGCATGGAATGTGTGGTAAAATATGAAATATAGTGTAGTTGCCGAAAGCTGTGATTTGAAATGTACCTATAAATATATAAACGCACATACACACATGAAGCAGCAGCCCCTCGACCGCCCCCCCTAACTCTGAGCATCACCTAATGCTTTAATCTAGAGCACATCGTGTTCTAGTTAGGGGAGACTGGGGCAATTAAGTTCGGCCCATTTTTATTAAGGCCATTCTGGGCAGTACGACATTTGATTTGTTGAAATGTATGTGCATGTATAAACCATTTTGAAAAGTTATCTCATGCGCCTTTCATAAAATAATAACAGAAGGGCTAACACATGTCCACATTTAAAGAATTATTTCTTTTTTTTCTGTCTGAAGATCGGATGACTTACCTGGAATGGGGCAAGTTCGAACAGACAGTCTTGAGTAAGTTTGGTCCAAGTTGGAATCAGCCTAATTATGACGTCATAAAGATAAGTTGCATGGGCCGAACTTTCCCCGACCGGCCTTACCACGGGTGTCCCCTATAATCCGCGACATATACCCTATATGTTAATTCCTATAATAAGACGACATAAATAGGATAAAGCCTGTATGTCGATTCCTAAGCGCGAAAAAATATGGCTGAATTTTTATTTTTATTTTTTTTACTTTGGGTAACAACCTTAATAAATTCCTGTATCCGCCCCTGTAACATAAAGAGCTAGGGCGGGTTGCTATGCCTATTTCCCCAAAGCTATGGTCCGCTAGTGTGCGCGCTTCCAACCGTGCACTGTTATGACGCGTACTCAGGTATTTCTATACAAGGTATTTAAGGCCATGGCTATTAATACAAGCGTTTCACGATAAAGACTCAACAAAATGCTTATTTCGTGTGATGCTGTATAAAACACAAGACCGTACAATCGTAACCAACAGTTTGAAAGGTTTTAATTCTCATTACTACTGCCTACGTCATGCCGTTACATGTTTTCTTAAAAAAACCATACATCTTGAATTTGTTCTTCCTGTACCTTGGAATGGTAAACTTACATATAGTTTTCGAATAGCATGACTGAGTGCCGATTGGAGGGTAAAACAATTCATAAATACCAAAGCACTTTCCCAAAGGAGGACCACTTTTCCGTCATACGATATTCAAAAGTTGGTCCTCGGATGGGAAAGTATTGAAAGTATATTTTTAAGTCTGGGAAACCCCGTCACTTTCAAAGATATAGTGAACATGGCTATATTTGCAGTATTAAATTAACAATACCGAATATCTCAACAGATTAAAAAAATCATATTCAATTGGTTTTATATCTATTCCTTGCATTTTCGCTACTACAATGTAAAATATATTTACTCGTCAATATATTTTTCCGTTTTCAAAAATGCCGACTTAGGGAAATACATGCCGTTTTCCGCCATATCTCTTTTATGTATTTAGGACCTTTATTAAGGTTCTCTGAGGTTCATGCGACCTACGACACAGGCCGTTGCACTTTTCAGTTTAGTCAGGCTCTGTCAAGCTTAACAGAGTAGTATTTGGGACAAATGTAAACCTTCAGTTTTTAGGTTTCTATAAGCCATGTATATCTTTTAAATTTAGCATTTTGATAATTTCAATATAATTTTGATTGAATGAATGTTACACGGACCATTGTTTGTGTTTTCCCCCAACAACTTGATGAGCTGAGTGAATTTATCGCAACTTTGTAACTGTCATTTGTAATGATCAGATTCAACAGCGGACAATGCGAGCTACCTACCGCGTGAACAGTACATGTACATGTATATGCTAGACCATATAAGTTGCCTTCCCGTGAACAAATATATCGGCTGATCATATTAATTACCTTCAAGCGAACAGAAAACTTGTCAGCTAATGCCAATTGCCTTCCCGCGAACATATATCGAGTCAGACCATTTAGTTACATTCGCGCCAACAGAAATCGAGTCAAATCATTTTAGATACATGCCCGCCAACATAAATCGAGTCAGATCATTTTGGTTACATTCCCGCCAAGAGAAATCGAGTCAGATAATTTTGGTTACATTCCCGCCAACAGAAATCGAGTCAGATCATTTTAGTTACATTCCCGCCAACAGAAATCGAGTCAGATAATTTTAGTTACTTTCCCGCCAACAGATATCGAGTCAGATAATTTTAGTTACATTCCCGCCAACAGATATCGAGTCAGATAATTTTAGTTATATTCCCGCCAACAGATATCGAGTAGATAATTTTAGTTACATTCCCGCCAACAGATATCGAGTCAGGCCATTTTAGTTACATTCCCGCCAACAGATATCAAGTCAGACCATTTTAGTTACATTCCCGCCAACAGATATCGAGTCAGATCATTTTTGTTACATTCCCTCCAACAAATATCAAGTCAGATAATTTTAGTTACATTCCCGCCAACATATATCGAGTCAGAGCATTATAGTTACATTCCCGCCAACAGAATCGAGTAAGATCATTTGACATTATGAAGTTGTGTCGCCTGATCATATTAGTTGTATTCCCGTCAACAGATATGGTAATTAACCCCTCTGACCATATCAGGTGCCTTCCTGTTACCAAACATCGAGTCATATTATGTAAATTGTCTTTATATGAACAGATAACTAGTCGGACAATGCTAGTTGGTTTCCCAAGAACAGATATCGCGTCAGACCATGTCTGTTGCCTGCCCGTGAACAGATATTTATCAAGATCATATTAGTTGTTAGTTGGCTTCCAACAAACAGATGTCAAATCATGTTCGGTCAATTTCTGTGAACAGATAACTCGTCATACCGTGCCTATTGTACGGAAGCGTATAGCGACCCCCTATTATCTCTTTATAACAGATTAAGTTAATGTATTTTATGTTGCACATAATTCTTATCACATTACCATGTTAGTTACATTCAAGTGAGCAGAAATCATGTAAGACTTCACGTAAAAGCATGCTATATGCTTTCTCTGGTAAGCATTTTGTATCAGACCAAGTAAGTTGCCATCCCATGAACAGATATTGCGTCAAATCTTGCTAGTAGCCTTCCTGTGGACAGATATCGCATCACATCTTGCTAGTTGCCTTCCCGTGAACAATATCGAGTCATATCTTGATAGTTTCCTTCCCGTGAACAACATCGCGTCATATCTTGCTAGTTGCCTTCCCGTGAACATATATCGCGTCATATCTTGATAGTTTCCTTTCCGTGAACATATATCGCATCATATCTTGCTAGTTGCCTTCCCGTGAACATATATCGCATCATATCTTGCTAGTTGCCTTCCCGTGAGAATATATTGCATCATATCTTGCTAGTTGCCTTCCCGTGAGAATATATTGCATCATATCTTGATAGTTTCCTTTCCGTGAACAATATCGAGTCATATCTTGCTAGTTTCCTTCCCGTGAACAGATATCGCGTCATATCTTGCTAGTTTCCTTCCCGTGAACATATACCACATCATATCTTGATAGTTTCCTTTCCGTGAACAACATCGCGTCATATCTTGCTAGTTGCCTTCCCGTGAACAAATATCGCGTCATAGCTTACTAGTTGCCTTCCCGTGTGTGTGTTGCTGTAATGTTTGCATCAGTTGTTCCGTATTTCCGTTTTACGAGCAGTCATTTCCGGATTTTCGTTTTTACCGTTAGTCTCGCCTCAAAGAAAAAACTATGTAAAACTTTAGAAATTCCAGAGGAAATTTCTAATGTTTGATGTCGTCAAGTGTAAGTTTTTGCCGTAAACTGTTCAGATGTTTTCAATGTAACGTAATTATCATGTTTATTTGCTCTCAAGTTTTGATTCAAAGACTTAAGTGTGTATTTTCGAAACGGTTAATTTCGCATCACACCTTGTTAGTTACCTTCCATTGAGCAGATATTGCGTCTGACCATTTAACATCGTCTATTCGGACCATGTTATTTGCTCTCCTGTGAACAGATATCTCGTCAGACCATGCTACTTGCATTCCAGGGAACATATATCTCGTCTGATCATTTAAAATCATGTAGTTGCTTTCCCGAGCACATCAGTCTATTTAACACTATTTTAGGCATGTAGTTGTCTTCCCATGAACAGATATCTCGCAGAGACCATGCTAGTTGCCTTTCCATGAACAGATTTTGCATAAGACAGTTTACACCACTAAGTTGCCTTCCTTTGAACAAATATCTCGTCTAATTGTATTAGTTGCCTTCCCCTGAACAGATACCGCGTCTTCCCGTCTGACTATATAAGTTGCCTTCCCCTGAACAGATACCGCGTCTTCCCGTCTGACTATATACGTTGCCTTCCCCTGAACAGATACCGCGTCTTCCCGTCTGACTATATACGTTGCCTTCCCCTGAACAGATATCGCGTCTTCCCGTCTGACTATATAAGTTGCCTTCCCCTGAACAAATACCGCGTCGGACAATGCTCGTAGTCTCCCGCTGCACGAATAATATGTTAAACCATGGTAGTTGCCTTCTCGTAAGTTGCTTTCCTGTGAAAATCAATCTATTAGACAATGGCGGTTGCCATCACATGAACAAATATTGTGTCGGACAATGCTCGTTGCCTTCCCGTGAAAAGATATCACGTTACCACCATATTTATTGCCCTACCATGAACACATTTCGCGTTTGTTTATATATTAAAAAAATTGTCTTTATATTTTTATTTTCATATTATCAAACAATTGTAATGTGGTTAGCAATAAGTACGCTTCCTCTCGATGATATTACACTAGAATCACAGATGCTTGAATAACCTTAACATTGAATACCCTATAGGAGACGATGTGCAACCGAACGCAGTAAATGTGACGACGAAATACTTTTGGGAAACCATTATGGGAAGAAAGCCTGCACCGAAACGCGGTAGAGCAGAACGCCTTGTGACAGAGCGACATGACACTGCAGCAAATGATCACAATGGGGAAATGGGTTGAAGTTAAACGCTGTTGGGTAAAAGGTTGTTCGGTAAAGTGATGTAGGGTAAAGAAATGGTTATGAGGTGAAATATTATGTGGTGAACGGTTGTGTACCTGAACAATGTTGGGTGGAGATAGTGTGGTACTGAGTGATACATGTGTAGCGAGGAAAGCACCCCTTGGTGCAGAACGCTGTACGAGTGGAAGTGGAATATGCATATATAATCGTTGTATCTTCGTAATTGTGATACGCTCATACTGTATTTTCTTTGGAACAAACTTGTCTTTTTTAAGTTTGTAGTATGCTATTTAATATGATGATAAATGCAACACCATATGTTTATGTTACAGTACATGTATTAGTTAACAAAGACAAATACCTCATTGGAAATAAGTCTCCGGACTTTCATCAGTCATCCTTGGTAAGTCTTTTGTACAAATTCGAGTTAATTCGATATAAATAAGAACAAAATTAAGTTCTGTTTGTTTTCAGAAAGATGAATATTGTGGTTTTTGGGGAAGGAAATGATACTTTAAGAAATACGGGGTAAATATCACAAATCACCAACATCGATGTGATTATAATCCAACCAATGAAGATGTAGGAAAAAGTTCAGATTGCGTCGAATATTGATGTGTGTGACACTTACCTAAATCGAATCAAATCAATGTTTTGCAGTTTAGAATATAGTAGGAAAGAACGTTGCACTGGTAGATCTTTGTGAGGGACGGACGATATGTGGGCAGTGTGTGATTCAATGTTGTAGGACAGAAGGTTAATGGTAGTGTAACAGAGTATGTCAGGAGAACATATATGTACATTGAAATGTTATAAGAGCGTAGCTCTCGGGCGCCGAAGGCGCCTGAGCGAAACTCTTTAATGGTAACACATGCGTGCGTAAACAGAGTTGCTTCGCCTTGCTACACATTGCCATTAAATTTTTTCGTCCGGAAGAAAACGTTCAGTTGGGAAACGTCCAGTTGGGAAATCTACAATGTTGTAGGACAGAAAGTTAATATCTTGTGAGGGTAGGACGATATATGGACAGTGTGTGATTCAATGCTGTAGGACAGAAAGTTAATATCTTGTGAGGGGAGGACGATATGTGGACTGTGTTTGATTCAATGTTGTAGGACAGAAAGTTAATGCTAGTTATTTATGAGTGTAGGGCGATATACGGACAGTGTTGATTTAATGTTGTAGGACAAAAAGTTGTGTTGGAAGATCTTGTGAGGGAAGGACGATATGTTGACAATGTGTTTTAATGTTGTAGGACAGAAGGTTAAGGTTTTATAGTGTGAGGGGAGGATGGTATGTGGACAGTGTGTGATTCAATGGTGTAGGACAGAAGGTAAATGATAGTTCTTGTAAGTGTAGGATGATATGAGGACAGTGTGTTTTTCAACGTGTAGAACAGAACGTTGTACTGGAAGATCTTGTGGGGGTAGGACGACATGTAGACAGTGTGTGATTCTATGTTGTAGGAAAGAATGTAAATGGTAGATCTTGTGAGTGTAGGACGAAATGAGGGCAGTGTGTGATTCAATGTTGTAGGAAAGAACGTTGTGTTGGAAGATCTTGTGAGTGTAGGACGATATGTGGGCAGTATGGAATTCAATGTTGTAGGAAAGAACGTTGTGCTGGTAGATCTTTGTGATTGTGTGGAAAGGACGACATGTGGGCAGAGTGTGATTTAATGCTGTATGACAGAAGATTAATGGTATATATTGTTAGGGTAGGACGATATGTGGCCAGTGGTGGTCGGGTGGTGCGGTAGATATCGTCGTACGTGAAACGGTATGGGGTCACCTGCCGACCACGTGGGTTTTTCTCCGGGTACTCCGGTTTCCTCCCACCCAAAGACCACCCGCGCGCTAACATCCGGACCAACAAAAGTGATATGGAAGATATTGTGAGGGAAGGACGATATGTGGACAGTGTGTGATTCAATATTGTAGGACAGAAGGTAAATTGTAGTTCTTGTGAGGCTAGGACGAAATGGACAGATCACTGTACTGATATAACGCTCAGTAGACAGATCATTGTACTGATTGAACATTTTATTGACAGATCGCTGTAGTAATGGAATGCTGTATGAACAGATCATTGTACTGACATAACGCTGTATGGACAGATCACTGTGCTAATGGAACACTGTAAGGACAGATCACTGTGCTGATGGAACACTGTAAGGACAGATCCCTGTACTGATGGAACACTGTGTTGACAGATCGCTGTACTGATAGAACGATGTGTAGACATATTACTGTACTGATATAACACTGTAAGGACAGTTCACTGTACTGATAGAGCACTGCATGGAGATGCACAGATAGCTGTACTGATGGAACGCTGTGTAGACAGATCCTTGTACAGATTGTAAAACAGATGGACAGATCACTGTACTGATAGAACGTTGATGGACAGATCACTGTACTGATATAACACTGATGGACAGATCACTGTACTGATAGAACACTGTGTAAACAGATCACTTTACTGATAGAACACTGATGGACAGAACACTGTACTGCTCGAACGCTGATGGACAGATCACTGTACTGCTCGAACGCTGATGGACAGATCACTGTACTAATAGAACACTGATGGACAGAACACTGTACTGCTCGAACGCTGATGGACAGATCACTGTACTAATAGAACACTGATGGACAGATCACTGTACTGATCGAACGCTGATGGACAGATCACTTTACTGATAGAACACTGATTGACATATCACAG
>JAUMHH010007003.1:0-11287 GCA_032359455.1 Chlamys rubida
CAACACAGTGCCGTGCCGTGACTCGAACCCGCAACCTTTCGGTCACGAGCCCGGCGTCCTACCACTAGACTACCGTGCCTCCATTTACTTAAGATATGATCAATGTAGGTATTGTGATTGACAAGATTGCTTAATTGATGGAAGAAAAACTAATCTCTGTTTCTATGGTGACATATTTCTGTGATTCGTATATAAATATATGTAGAAATATTGAGATATTCATATGCACTTATTCATATTCATTCTCTCGACAAAGATAATTCGTCCAGGACAATTTGCAATACATGTGAGTTGGGGTGGGGGACTTTCGGAAGAGCGATACAGTTTAGTGGGTTTTTTTAAAAACATTTATGTGAGCACAAGTAAAAATTAGTTCAACAATATACTAGTGATTGCACAATACACACATACCATAATATTATTTTAACACAGTATGGTATACTACTTTACATGTTACGGTAATAGATTATACGTTACAGGTTTTACACGTATAGAAAATCCCGCTAGAACGCGAACAGTTTGTGTGTAGGGAATCGTCCTTAAGCTTGTAATCTGTAAATATGTAACTGTTACTAAAAATGGTCATACCAATAGTTATGCTTTGATTCCTTATGTATGGGTACACTAGTATAGGTGTATCACAGTGTATTGACTAGTGTGCTTAAAGTCATATTGTGTGGGATGCCGGTCTCAGCTTATTACTATTTCATTACAAGACTAATATTCAAAATAAAGTAACGATAATCGTTTTCACGCTTATGACTTTATAAAATATGACAAACAAGGTGCCAGTGATAGTGTTTTACCTTTACATGACATTGTTGTCTCAGCATGTTTATATCGTTGTAATACGAATTTCTCAGTCCTACCTATCAACAGTTCTCTCGGTTTTGTTCATTACTGTATTCCATTGAGGACAGGCATTACCGTATAGAGAGCTTCGAACATAGAGGCATCGGAATTCGTAGGAGTTCGACATTTGACAAAATGAATTATTTGAAATTAAGAAAAAATAAAAAATAAATCACGTTAAAAAGCAAAACACTGTCATGAAAACAACATTACAATTATCACAAAAATACAATACTGTCAGTTCCTCTACATGTATATGATCAACAATGAATGCCAGATCGAAGTTTCCTATACATATGTGTTCGTGTTTTCTAGAGATACAGTTTTATTGTCTGTACGCCGCACACGGTCATTGGTAACATGGGAAATCAGGGTTAACAAACTGGGGACGAATACAAAATCACAGTAAAGTTGTTAATATCGTTATACGCACACATAAAACACTCCAAGGACACAGCATTGTACAGTGACACACGAATGTACACGAAAACACTATTTTACAATGGGACATCATCCGTTTGGTTCTTTCGAGTTTTAAAAAGAATCTAATCTATTTGAAAAGGTGAAAGGAAAATAAAACCGGAAAGGTGGATGCGTCGCCTTCATCGACAACAAATGAGTTTCGAATAATGTCCTTACTGCCACAGTTTGCTCCGAGCTCATATGTAATCTACACTTTTGACTGGATGACCCAATATGCGGGGCAGGAAGGCTAACCCTTGCTGAGCCCATGGTTTCGCCTGTGGTTTATGAAATTTTCCCTTTTGTTTCGGCGTCTCGACAGTTATTTTTGTTTTATTGTTGTATCGACTTTGATTGCGAATTTCGTCTGTGTTGAGAATGAGGCTGGGTAATTGTCTATATTATTGTTTATACACCCTTTTTATGATTTTTTTCCAATCTGCATATTTATATAGTCGTTTACACATTTAACGAATCTTTAATTTTATTTACCAGAATTGTTTAAAGTTAGTAGTAAACATGCAATGTGTTTAAATGTAACCGTATACTCAATAGCTGCCGATAAGGAATAACGGCACGTCAGCGAGAATCCCCAAAGTCCTGATATTCTGTTTGAACAACATACATTTATGACACAGTGGGGTCTTTTTATCTGCCATAAATCTCAGTTTTGGTATCTATTATTTACGAATATTGATTATATCACCAATGCTGTTTGTGTAAACAGGTTTAGGACGGTTCAAATAAATACTAGTTGTTTACCGACACTGTCGAGTATGTTGACGAAGAACACGTTTTTTTGCAATTTCTAGGTAATGATGAAATTGTGTTTGTATCTCATGGCCAGGCATTGTCAATAAAAATCGAACTCTATTTGAACAATGTCTTTGAATAACGTCTCACCGGGCTCGTTATAAACCATTTATGTTTACAATCTGTGTTCCTTGTATGTATGTTGTTATCTTAAGGAAGAGGCTACAAATATGTATTAGCTTATTGTGTCTCCTTTTCAAAAGATTGCGATACGGTGAAACCAGCATGAAGTATTTAATGAATTAGCATAATGATGTTGCGTGTAACATATAAATATTCGTAACTCATTTTTCGGTTTATCATTCGTCGGTGAATTCATTCGATAACAACAGATGAGTTCCAAATCGAATGAGTTTCGTTCCAGCTGTTGCATGGTACATCATTTCGTATTATACACCTTTGTGTAATGAGGTTCCATATCATATGGTTGTATCAATACATAGTATATATCACAGCCTGTGGTGTTTTTTCGCAAAATGCAATATTCAATACACATCCATAATGCCACAGCTTCTGTGTATCGCAAAAATAATATTCCCTTCACGTTCTTAACATCACAGACTGTCTGTATATCGCATAGTACAAGATCCACTCTACATTCTAAACAGCAAAGTGTGTTTGTATATCAAGCAAGCGACATTTTCTAGGATTCTAAAGCATGACAACCCATTGCTGTTAAAACTACTTGGTTGGTAGATATTGATTACAATTTTCACAAAGGTAGCAATTGTACGAGAACATACTACCTATTTGTTTTAGTTGTAGGCTGATAGAAGTGGAGCTTTTCTGTGAAAGCTCATTAGTGACTATGTTTATCTGCTATTGGTTCTCTGTAAAACGACTATTCAAACAAGAGGGTTCGATAATAGCTAGTTAATAAAATATTGTTTCGCGTTCAGTGTTAGATCTTTCACGAGGTGTCTTTAATATGTCTGTAAGTTCGATGTCTACGTTAACATATATATAAAACGTCGGTGTAACAAGTGTAGTACAACAACAGAACGGTAAGTAGGTTTAACACATCCTTCTGCTGTAACGTGTCACAAGTATAATAATAACGGGCACGTCTGCTTGATATGTTAAAATTTATAACGGAAATGGTGTTAATATATAGACTATGTGTATACTGGTACATGTATGTATTACAAATGTATGAAGAAACACAAATGTAAAGCTTTATGGCTCGAGTCTCCAGATATGTTTCATGTAAACTAGACTTCCGTGAGATTAGCATCTGTGTGTTTGAAGAGTACGTCACTCCTTTGTTTTATACCCACATTGTTACCAGAGATGCGCAGGTTCAACAGTATAACATGAACTATTGATTAGGAATCCAAGGTTTTACTTCAATGTTTCAGTTGTAGCTTTGATTCCTAGAATCAGTCTCAGAAAACGGATGTTCGCAATATTTGATCGTACGTGCTACAAACGTCAACACCGACAGCAAACGAAGCGACATCCCTGATATAACAATTATACGGTGTCTCAAATATGTATTTCTGGTGGTTTCATGTTTGTAATCGCTCCCTGTGACAAACGTTAGTACATCCATTCAGTCAACTGCGGAGATAATGAGTGTTCCCTCACATGAAGTCAACTTTTTCAGTTAGCATGAGTTCGATGAGTTAACACAGGAAACTTTCGATGCGTAATCATATCTATTATACAGTTAAGTCGGTATGATGTAGGTTGGTCAATTAACACAAAATCAAGACTCAAAGTTGTTTGCTTTCTCAGTAAAACGTACATGTATATTTCATCTGTGACCAGGATACCAATAAACTTCTTTAGCTAATTATTCTTGTTCTGGCAGACCGCCTGTCTACTACGCCCCGCCAACGGTGTATGCCTGCTGATGTGACTAGTTGCAAGACTGTCATGCCAAGGCTGTTCATTCCATAGACTGTATGAGTGGTTCGACACAACACGCTTGCGTTTCCAACGTCCATACAAGGGTCTAATTTTGACTCAGCGTTACCAGGTACGCCGTCTGCAACTTAGATCACACATAGCAGCGAAAACCTGAAAGCTGATCGTTATAAGGGATGTAATTCTTGTCCGTGTCGTTCTACCTTTCTTGCTGATCATCTTTCTACGAACGATTTGCAAGCAGGAAAACGCCATCACATTCACGTGTCGCGTCACAGGAAAATTCATTCTAAAACCAAACATAATGGTACGGTTCCAACTGACCGTTTGCATAAAAACTGTAGAAACAAAATGCAACATTTTAAATATTATAAAGGCACCTTTCTCCTTCTGCTGTATTTGTACAAATGTTTCTCTATACTTCAGATTGTTTTATCAACCTTTTGACCTTTATTACAACTGATGAGTGATATTGTGCAGGCAATGCTAACTTTCTTTGGCTTCCTGGGTCGACTAACTACTAAAGTAAATGTACAAGACTGGGTGTCTGAATTTCATCATCTTTTACCAATAATGCAGCCAGGTAATTTCCAATTACTTGCCCTCTCTCTTTATCTGAGGAATTGAAGAACATTGCGCCGAACGTTAAACGACGTTATACCAATGTGTATATGTTGTAACGCTATCATTGCATCGCGAGGGGGTTTTATATTGAGAGCACGAATTTATTAAACTATCCCTTTGGTGTTTAATTAGAGGTTAAAACGTCATACACAATCAATCACACATAACAATGATTGTAAAATAATTAATCTTCTACTTAAAACGACGTTTTTTGGGGGGTTTCTGTTTTGCTTTTTGGGATGGTTTTTTTTTTGGGGGGGGGGAGGGTTAAATATTTTGTACCAAATCTTTATGGTCACCTATTCGATTATCTCATATAAAATGTTTGATAAAATAATGCTATATTTTGCAAACCAAGTGTGTAGACTACGTATATTACATGTGCAAGTTACATCAACATCATACAATATGAAACATGTTTTGAAGTTGGAGTGGAATGTTTGTAGAATTTTTCCTATTTTTACCCGTAACACAATAATTATTTGTAAAACAGCTTACAGGTATGATGCTGTACACACAAATAGTAATGGTTGCAAACATGTACATCAAACGTCAGTCATGTGAATAAAGCGGATATATAAACGATAACATAATTTTGTGATCTTGGTCCTTTAAATGTAAATTAAGTGATCATATATGTCTACTGATTTGTAGACAGTTTATTACTGTCACCATGTGTGTTTGTATATGCATAACTTACTACATATGATACAAGCAGGTGCAGGTTTACTATTCTTCAACTTCATTGCGTTAGTCACAATCGATCATTTTGTGACATATCTCCTATCCGTGTAAGGGTATCGGGTGCTAAGGGCTACACTCTACAACTGGTTAATGAATGTTCTGCAAGCACATATGTTAATACGCGGATATAGATTCATGAGACGCTAAACACATTTTTATCGACAAAGTGCAATTGAAATACGAAAACTTCTTTGGAATGGGTGAGTACTCTGAGGCGAGTTTGTTTTCCGACATATGTTCGTTCGGACTATCACAACAAGTTGAGTATTCTCTGTTTTGATTGCTGTCACTTGCAGGGTTACAGAGTAAGCAATACGCTATGCTACCTCTACACGACAACTAAGCGAGGTAGTTGAGTGTACACGGAATATCTATCTGCCAGTGTTATATTACGTGTACCCTTGTGAGGCTCTAACAAGTGCATCATTATGTACAGGAATATAGAGAGTATCTAGAAACAAATCGATAAAAGGTGTGGTAACCGCCTCATATTACGGGAAGAGGGTTACGTTTAGACAGAGAATCCGTCTCACAAAATATATATCTTCTTTTACCTGGTGTGATGTGCTTTGGTCTTTTACCATCGTATACCTGGGTAAAAGGTATTAATACGCAAATTCAGAATGTAACATATTATTGATGACAGGGTATGGAACGAACAAGCTCGGACCTTGGTATGGGTAAATAAAACAATATTTCTATAATAGGTAGTGGTTTTCTCAAGCAGGTCTCCGATAACCTTACATGTTGCTAAAACCATCACTTCTATTAGTGACAGTAGCGGATTTGTTTCCTCATTTAAATTAATAATGCGATAATAATGTAAGATATAAAACGACATTGTTAAAAACATACTTGGACCATGAGTAAATTAAGTCGAAAAGATTCCGTGTTAATGGCGAAAAATTAACGAATAACTTGCTTAAACACTTGCTTTAAAAATATCATCTATTACCTTCTGTAATCAAGTTTACATTCTTCATTTTGAAAGCAAACCTAAAAAAGTTGTTATTTGCCGTTAAAACAGGTAGACTCATTGCCTTTTGTTTCTTCACTTATTAGATTTACTAAATATCTTATGTAATGTATAAATAATAAACATGCACATATGTTTTGGCTTACACGTGGAAATATCAGATAATGAATTATGTACATGGCGTCGAACCTACATTAGTGCATTACCCCACATAAGTATTGATATAATGAGGCTTTGAAGATGTTGACGTCGAATAATTAACAGTATTAATATAGAAGGAATCTGACTACCTCCTCGGCGACCCGTTTGAGTGATAGTGATAGAATCTGGTAGCATGTTACCTGTTTATTATATTGACGTCATAAAGTATTCAGAGAGGAGCCATGAGCTCATAATAACAAGTAAATGTATGTAAGAGTTGCTGACGGAGAGTTACGTTTTGGCTAAACATAAAGCGTTCTTATACCTCTTTCCCAGTATTTATATTATACTTTGTTAAATTTAATAGTTTTGTAGAGATTTCATCAACTACATCGTACTGTTATAGAACATCTTGATGTGTATACAAATACAAATAGTGATTCAGTGGGAATGAGAATAGGGCTGCCAATTAGGGGTGTCTGTTGTTGAGTTTCCCTGCATTCTATATTATAAGACTTTACAACATACATGTACGCTACACTGCAGCGCGCCCATCTCACTAAACATGTGACATCTCAAGGGATATCTAACAAATGTTTTAATACTGAATTACATCAATGTATTCCTATACATACAGAAGTTGTATAGGCTTTGTTTGAACCTACATTTTTCTTACCGGACAACCAAGACTGACATTCCTCCACCTCGATGTGCCGACTGAATACATTATAAGTTAAACAGCCGTGATACCGTCACGACATATACTTACTTCGATTTTTCATTTTGTGTCTTTAAAGGAGTTGTCTGTTCTGAGAGCTACTCATAGTGCCAGCGACGATATGTGAAGACCTCAGGCATAAAGGTAAGAACACATTGTGTTTACTGTTGATCCTAGAAAATCCATTCCTTTATTTTTACTTGGTGTTTACTTCCTTAAATAAAGATTAGTTTTGTTTATTTTGAGGTTGAATTTCCTTTCAAAACTGATTTAGGTGTTCTTAACGATTACAATGAACGCTCTTTGATGTACAGTTAAAATAAAACCACACCGTGCACTCTACCGACATCGTCTGAGATTCATAGCCGAGTATTTCTGACAGGGAATATGCAAGCCTTTTGTATATACTGCAGTAGGTGTATGTACTGTATAGTTGTACGTTTTGACCTATAATAACACTGATGAGCCTCAATGGACAAAATGACCATTCAGTGCAGTAAAATGTTTACTTTGTTTAGCGTTCTACATCAACTTACCAATATTTGAATAGTTGTTTTTTCCTTACTGTGTAGTTCTATTGATTTTAGTGGCAAATCTATAAAATATACATAATTTTAAGATAAATGTAGAAATATTTAATGCCGATGATTGTGTTTTACATTTGTAAATTAACCACTTGTTATTTAAAGCACTTCTTCAGTTTCATGTGAAAAGCACAGTGTAACAGTACATTGATTATCACTTGTTTGATAGCCAAAGAGAGGAATTTACATATCAGCTCTTCACAAAGATTCAATGTAAACTTCGAGGTAGGCTTAATCTGTAAGCAGCAACTTCATAGCCTTCTAGTTGAACAGACTTTAATCATAGTTTATACATGTAAACCCACCTGATGACAGAAACATCTTAGAAGGCTCTGGAATAATGCGTTTTAGTGGACTTTTGTTACATGAAAAAAACATAACAATTTATTTTGAAACTGTACCTTAAAGCATGTTAGTGTCTAGAAACGTTTTCAGAGCAATCGCTTTGTTCAGGTTTTTTGTACGTCGGAGCCTGTTTTGTGGAGGTGACCAATCTCTACCACTGGGTGACACTAATACATTATATAGACATGTTATTACGTACGCCGGCTCAGAGGTCTCTGCGATCGCAAAATGCTGTCTTGAAGAGACCAGATCGGTCCCACTTAAGTGCACCCACGGGATGGGACATATTTAGTGACCGAATACTTGGTTATTGATTATCTAGATTGTTAAGAAATGTATGACAGTCTATCCAACACATTTTGGTTTCTTAGATATTGAGATAATTCAAGCGGAAAGCACAAGATTATCTTATAAACAATCCATCGGAAAACATCCACTATCTACGACTAATGAAATAACCACACGGCGCTACCAACAGAGGCAAGTGGCTTTTCGATCAGTTATTGTCTGGTTCATAACAACTGGGCATTAGAGGAAAATGAGGCCATAACTGATCAAAGCCGTAGGAGATTTAAAAAATCGGTAAAATAGCGAAGAGCTTTTATTAATAGACGGATCGAGGAAACTGATGCATTTGATAATGAAATAGACATTGAGAGTTTGTGGCAACCTTAAGTTACGTAAATTTATTATTTTAACTTCTCATAATTTGATAATTGAATTTCATGACCAAGCATATTTTGTCATAGCATGTAATTTTAATCTTAGTAATTATATTCAGTATGACGTATTACCTATAACTTACGTCGGCATAACTATGATAAGATGTCGACATAATCTACAATGTATTAATATATATCGACATAATATCACAACGGCCGAGATTATTATCACGTAACTAAGATAAATCGGATTTTAACGCTCGGGTGTGATATTAATATATTTGTATATGAAAGTCGATGTCACACCTGAGCATTAGCAAAGCCTAGTTAAGGTACCTATTTACGAGAAAAATATCTTGTCTCTGAATAATGCGGTTTTGTCCAATTGAACATCATGTCCTAATATTTTGAAACTTTACTTCGGATTGTCCTCTAACCGAATGTGGAACCACATGATGTTTCCTGTTAAATTGAGAAGATCATGTCAGTCAAAACAATTGCAAATACTGTGATAATTGAGGTGTGAAATCACGGAAAGGCAATAATTATAAATTAGATTATGGCGATGACAGTCATTTTGGTGTAGAATGAAGCCTGTCCGGTAGAGACACTGTGTTGTATCTTTGAGGAAGATACTTTATTCCGCTTGTTCCAGTCTACTCAGCTGAAAATGAGTACGTGGTTGGACAGTGCTAGAATTGTTGAATGCTAGCTGTGAGCGCCAAAACGGCAGCACCGGTTGTATGCTCCCAAGGCAAGGGAGAATGATATTGGCTGGTTGCAAAGCCCCTATAACCACGGAAAATAATTTGTGAACCGCTTTGATACGACCTACAAACTAGGTTGTGATAAAACGGTATAAGAACCTCCAATTAGTAATTATTAGTATAAACAGTTCATTACTCAAGGCTTAATGACACAGATATTCAGCTAATTCTCATATTCAGGTCGTGCTCTAAAGCAGATATGTTACTGCTGAAGAAAGAAAAGTTAACAATTATGAAATTAGAGATGTCCTGTTTATTACAGAATCTAGTAGTAAGGTGACCATATTTTAAGGTAGGTGTTGCATATGTATCAGTGCAATCGACATTAAATATCCATCATATACAAATATGAAAAAGGAATATTGGAGACATAATATGCATCAAACACAAAACGTACAAACAAATGCACGTACATGTATGCATGTATCAACGTACATGCCTTATAAGGTCATTCCCTTACTATAATGTATACTTGAGTTTAATTCTGAAGTCAGGTTTGAACCCAACTCTGAAGTTTTCCGATATTTGTCATTTTCAAAATGCACTCTCGTATATTTGGAAATAATGGCATTATTACCAGTACACTTCATACTTCCGAATAGTTACCAATGATCAAAAATGACCAAATTATTTTGACAAGAAAATTACTGTTTAGCTTACTTAATTAATTTGTTTTGTATTATTAAAATTACAAAATATTTCAGTTAGATGGTTTAATCCACATTGAAATAAAAGAAATACAGTTTGAAACAGTTTGATTTCATTTGGTCATTGTTACACCTTGTAATGAAGGAAATTCGATTGTTTTGAGAAAAACCATACCCAATAACGACGGTTCGAACCTCAGTATTTGAACTGATTTGTTGATGATTTTTCAAACTTGATGGAGAGAGCGTGAGGTTAATTCTAAATATCTTTCATTGCAGAAGATGATCCTTTGAAGAAGCATACCAAAACAGCTCAACTCTAGAGATTTCGTACAGAGACTGCATGATAGCTCACCAAATCACTTTCAGAATGTGCACCATGGCCCTGGATTGGGCGATACTGCCCGTGTTTCTGCTAGTCCTGGGGTGTCTGACGGACACCTCACAGGGGTCAAGGTCTGCCCATGAAGTTTTGTCTCACGCTAGGTGGTGTACATTTTACTTATCCCTACCCCACACTGTCTCACATCTTGACTATTCATGAAATTCGGCAAAATATTCTAACAATACTGGAAACCACAAAAATGAATGTTTTTTATATTCCTCTTGTGCAGCTGAATGGAGCATTTACGCATCTTGAAACGTACATTATTTCCACCAATCTAAGACATAACCACACTGAGAATGTCAGTCTATGTAGTGATCTTATAATTCATTACAACACAGTATTTGAATGCGCCAAAAAGGGGTGATTCTTAACGGGTGTGAAATATTGTAACAGTTGAGGAATTGCGTAATCCTTTTAATATCACTATGTTGATTTTCAAAGGACGTGAGACAGTGTGCTTTTCTGTAACGTTTGAATCTTCACAGAGTTATGTAAGTATTCTTGATGTACCTGTTTTCTTTTATGGCCAAACATATGTTCTTGCACTATACCCGATATCGTCTGGTGCTGTACGTTATGTCTTTATTTACTTATTTATTTTCACAAGCGGTTTCCCTGCACAAGTTAAAGAAGTCACTGAACATCCATTTATTTCTATGTAATGATGAGATAACTAATTATGAAAAGATTACTTT
>JAUMHH010007014.1:0-25787 GCA_032359455.1 Chlamys rubida
ACATATTACATGTATAATAGAGTCCGGTGTAGAGGAACATATTGTTCCTGTACTGGAAAATAACTATAACTATAACTTAAGGATGAATCGACTTGTAGGTAAAACGAGTACCTTGTTTAATTCATCCCTACAAACTAAGCCTGTTAAATTCAATGTTCTTTAATTTTTATGAATTACATTTCTCTACAAATCTTTGAGAATGATTGCAAACTATTACAATAGAAGTTCAATATTAGTTCAGGGATATTTCTTCACATTTTCCACGTGTTTTGTTTTTAAAATAAGCTTGACTACGGACATCAGTACATTTTCATTTATTAGCAGGAACATATTTACCATTTTGGAATTTACCATTAAATGACAATTCTTTTAATTCGGGGTTGATGACTTCAAGTTCAATCCGCGCTCCTTATCTTTTCTATATTAGAAAAAACCTGTATATTGATATGTATTGAACTGAAGTGGTACGAAGCTTGTTGACCTTCTGTGAGTAGTTGGATGTCTTGATTTTAGTTTGACGTACTTGACTAAAGCTGATTTATGATAGTGTTGGCCTTACACTGTGAACATTTCATTGAGATCCGCGTCTGGGCTGTCCGTGAAAAGCCACACATACAATACGGATATACGACTCAATGGGACAGAATAGGGGGAGGTTGTCACTTAGAACACAAATCGTCAAGTCACGGACGGAATCGCCAATTTCACCACCTACGGCGTAAACTTGTATTCCTAAAGTACCAGGTATATCGTCACCTATTTATACTGCTTACACTTATGATTCACGAAATTGATCACAATTTGATAACCGCAGGGCTTCATAAACTGCGTGTTTCTGTCATTAAATAACACTTTTTACGAGTATTTAGCAATTTCTCCTCAATAGCTTCCCGCCTCGATAAACTACGTGTATGAAAATGTAAGATGATTTCTATACCTGTGCGATGAGGATGACAGAAAGCGATATTTCAAAATGGAAACCCCTTAGTAACGCTAATCAAATGCTCTGTCGTTACACCTACTTTAACAATAGTTTGGAATGTATTTTATCATTTATATTCACTTGTTATTTTATTAATTTTATTTAACGATATTTCTTTCCGGAAAACTCCGCCCAGCACGTCGCCAAAAGATATGTTTTAGATGTGACCGTCTACGATATCTCGTCAATGATTTACATTGCTCGTCCAATCAGAAACTCTAACATCCATCAGCCCGGGCTGAATATGTCAATTTCAAATATATTTCTTGTAATGGGAGGTTAATCGTCTGTCCCACCACGACATGCCATTGTAATTGTTAGCCGTTATAGGCACGTGCATTTACAGCATGTGAGACCTAATCTCCCCTCAAAGAATATATTAGATGGGATTTAGGGAATAAACCTGACTAGTTTAGCTATCATTTCTAAGCTTTCAATCTTAAGCCTCTGTGAATTAGTTTATGACTCGCAAAGGTATTTTACCCATTTCTATTACACTCCAGTTAGCACTTCTCCTCCACTTTAGAGCCAATACACCCTTGCCGTTGTTACAGCGGCGGACTGGGGCTACTTGACGATTTTTGTACTGTTTCCTCGTGTAAAAGAATATAAAATATATACATCTAACCATGATAAACACAGTAACGATTAACGACACATCTCTCTGGGGTGTTGTTGTCTAACACAGCTTACTAGTGCTTTGTCTGAAGTTTCATTGATTACTAGTTACCCGGATGAGTACATTTTCACATATTAACTAGTTACATGAATAAGTACATTTTCACATATTAATGCAGAGAATGCCCAGTCTTACTTGGAAAGTATAGTGTTGTTTTTGCTTTGGATTTGTTCGTAGTTAAACATGCAGCATGTACAGTCATTTGAAGACGGGCTATGGAATAGTAGTCAATGGTGTGCTGTACAAACGTCCACGAATACGAAAGTCCCGGTATACACAACCATCTAATGGTTTCTATCTGTGTACTCAACACCATGATGTATACACAACCATCTAATGGTTTCTATCTTTGTACTCAACACCATGATGTATACACAACCATCTAATGGTTTCTATCTGTTTACTCAACACCATGATGTATACACAACCATCTAATGGTTTCTATATTTGTACTCAACACCATGATGTTTACACAGCCATCTAATGGTTTTTATCTTTGTACTCAACACCATGATGTATACACAGCCATCTAATGGTTTCTATCTTTGTACTCAACACCATGATGATAGGTTTGGATGGATAATGTTTATAGATTGGTTTGTAATGACTGCTAATGAAACTTATTTGTTTGCCTATGGATCACTCTTATATTTCGACTCGCTACTACACTTGCTTCCCTTCCAAACCCATTGTTCTATTTTCTTAATTTATATTTAATAGTCTTCATAGTTTTGTATTCATGATTTCTTTGAACTTGACACATTACTCTATTTTATGAAACGAATCTTGTAAAGATAAAATGAGGAACAGAAAAAGAATATTTTGGGAATGCTGCACTATAACCATATTACTGGATGTCATGTATATTTTGATGTTTTCCTTTCGTGAGCAAGAATCCCCAAAATATATGTCTTAGGAACAAAGATCGTTGACTTATATATTTGTAAAAATTAAGTGGGTCACTGTTTACTTATGATAAGAATACAATTTTGTTTAAGTATTATTTTCAATAGACCGGATAAAATTTGTACCAACTACATTACATTTCTCATGAAATAATTAAAAGAATTTAATTTTAACATGATGGAATTAAAATAAAGGTTAGAAGGAATAAAGGAATGTGTATCGGACAATAGACTTACAGCAGTATTGATGTACTAACACTCATTTCACCGTAAACAACTTTAATCGACCACATGTGTTCGATTCGGGGTAATGTGATCGTTGCTATGTCTATTATTGTAATTCAGTCGATATACCGCAACGGTCCTAATGCACTTTTATAATAACATTACTGATATAGGTCAGTGTAAATTACATAGTCGATTCGATCTAACGCAAATCTCAATTGATCTCCGAAATTGAAAATACATATGATAATTAATGCGCAGACAAGGCACAACTGACGATGGCAGTCTCTCCTTTGAATGCATTTGCGCCGTGATTCGATAGTTTCCTCGAATTCATCTACCCACCTATCCCTACAACGACCTCCATATGAATACAATCTCGTACGTCTGCCATCATTTACACATTTTACAGCCCAGATTGGAGTAAGATATGGGACTAACCCAGATATCAACTATCAAAATGTTTAGTTCATCGTCAGTCATTGGAAACAGTGCACTATCTGCAATGTAGATCATTGCTGTGTATGGTGAAGATTTTACTCATTTCATTACCATATATACTCCAGTAAATGGGACAAACAAATATTTAGCAAAAATAAGAAGTGTATACCATTGTGTTAATATTTTGTCGACAAACTGGATGTTGACACGACAAAACGTCGACAATAGAATCAACACCAAAACAAAAGGGAGGTCATAATCAACACCTCGAAAACGTAGAAATGGAACTAATTTCTCCAGAAGTGTAAGAATATTATATACCTCAGCGTGCTGTCCTCTATCTAATGCAGAAGGGAGCCGGCTGTCAAACGCCTAACTAATATACATAAGGTTGTAATAATGTGTTTGAGGACGTCTAACTAATATACATAAGGTTGTAATAATGTGTTTGAGGACGTCTAACTAATATACATAAGGTGTAATAATGTGTTTGAGGACGTATAACTAATATACATAAGGTGTAATAATGTGTTTGAGGACGTCTAACTAATATACATAAGGTGTAATAATGTGTTTGAGGACGCTGTAATAATGTGTTTGAGGACGCTGTAATAATGTGTTTGAGGACGTATAACTAATATACATAAGGTGTAATAATGTGTTTGAGGACGCTGTAATAATGTGTTTGAGGACGCACATGCAGAAAATATTATTTATTGAGAAGTGTGGAATCCATGTCATGTTTTGAAATGTCTAAGCAAATTAAAGGAAAAAGTCATTATACTCAACCCATGCAATATATCTATATGTGGTTATACGTAGACAAGAATGCCCTGCGATTCTATCTTGATTTCATATCCAAACAATAATTTCATAATGTCACCAAAGAGTAGCCGCCTGCACGTGGACAGGTAGGCAGCAGTAATGACATGACCAAGGCCTACTATTGGCTGTAGTGTGGCTCCATACTTACCGAACGACAGGTATAATGTTATGGTGTCTTCCTCCGCGTTTATCATCTCTTCATCGGGATTTATATTAAACTGTGAATAGAAAATATACGACAGATCACAATCGACGGATTTCATTTTTTGAGAGTCATAATACAACAATGCCCTTCTTGAAACGACAGAATGATTTAAGATCTGATACATATTTATTTGGAAAAAGAGGACAAAACTAAAATCAAATGGGGCACTTCGGTAAACGAGATCCATTAAAAGCTAAATAAATGTTACTCTGTCCCATCATACATGCGATTCAAAACCATTACAAGATATATCTCTGATGTCTAATATGAAGTCAGCGTGGTTCGATGAAGGTGTAAATGTATAAAAACTACCCCTTTACAGCAAACGTCGTCAGCTCAACATAGCGGTGAATGTAGGTGTGAATCAAAAACAATATTCTTATTATAAGTTAGATTGAAAGAAATACGTAGCAACCTTACTAACTGTACAACAAGTATGAAACAAGTATCCCTAACTTATAGTTATCAACTTTGCTGACTTGGATGGGAGTGCGTTGGTGGTCTTAATGAGTGAGGAAACTGGACTACCTGAAACAACGCATGTTGTTGTTCAGATACTTTGAAGTTATTTAAAATATATAAACGTTTCTACATTTGTTATTGCTTATAGTTAATCTTTACATAGGAAAACACGAATAACGAAGGTGAAATATTATGCATTCATTTTCAACTAATGTTTGTCATAGTGTCATATATTTAATGAAGAAAATTGATTTGAAGTTTTTAAAACTTTAAAAATAGTCGTAAAGGCATCATGTGCAGTTTAAGTACAATTGTACCATATAATCGGAACACTGACATAATAGTATAGTCACTGAAGAAATTAGCTTGATTCATCTGTAGGAACATTTTAATGTTAAGTTAATATTTTGTTACAATGTTAGCTTGTTGCAAAGTTTAGCTGAGCTTTGGTAAGGGTACGATAGTATTTATTGTCATTGTTGAAGAAGAACAAAGGTATGATACACTGGTCCATATATAACTAGTCGTGTAATGTTAACTTATGTAAAGTATGAAGAACTATCGTTATATAAAGGAAGATATTAAACAGAACTATATCAGGTACAGACGAGGCTTGTAAACGTGTTGCACCATGTGACCTGGTATGTATTCTAGCACGTGCACCTCTAGTTGACACAACACCTACAACCATTGACCCTTACCAGATGCATTCTTTGTTGACGAATTCAACATTACCATTCCAAAAGCGAAAATTGTTTTAAAATAACAAATTTAAGTGCATGTAAGAATGTGGAAAGTGTAAGAATGTTGTGAGTCTACTATGCAATTTACACCAATGGACCAGTAAAAGACATCAAGGCAGCAATTTGCACCTGCAAAATTATGTGTATATGTATTGGCGAAGCGATACAGGTCAGCAAGTCATTTATCAATGACTAGTAGCAGGCTGGGAATGCCAGATAATCATGGCGATAATGACTCAGTTTCATAAGCAATCATAAACCACACTATTATTACAATGAACTTATATGGGTGTGTTTGCTTATAGCGTTGTGTTATTACGTAGAGAACGGGTATTTACCCGGCTATCTCACAACTCATGTTCACCCCACCCTCCAGGGCTCACCTGACCGTTTCTGTTTTTCCCTGTTTTATAAAGGTACTCCAAACATTTCACATATTTCTTAGTTTTATTACTTCTAAAGCTATAACCTCAGAGCATTTTAATCCATTATATCGCATGGTGAATTATTTTGTATTGTAAATATAGAAGGCAAATGACAAAATGTACCCGGTGAGTCATTCACGTGATCTATATATATTCCCTATAAACACTTCATTCCATATTAACACTACTGGTATCTAAACATATCCACTTCAAAATTGTACTTATTGGTGGTTGGAAGGTGGGGGCGTATGATGCTGTTCTTTTATCAATTCTTTATGGCTTCTCCTTTTCATTTGTGCTTTTGAGTTGCTCTGGACATTTTTTCTTGCATCCTCTTTTTGTAATATATTCGGCTCAAGTTACCGGTACGAGATACTCAATATTTACAATTTAAAGTTTGACAGCTGCCATTGATGGAAAGAGGCTAGACCTTGGAAACATTTAAAATAATTCACACGGTAGAGGAGTCATTTTAGAACATTCTTCAAAATATTACTGGAGTTAATAAGCTATAACGATGACTTATTGCTTTGGGAATGAAAAAATATAAAATTAAAATTGAAATATATTTGCATGTATGACTGTGAGTGTGAACACTTGGTTTCCTGCTAGATTTGCTCATGTTTCTTTAAGTCTTGTTATCCTCCGTCAGGTAAGGTCCATTGATATTATCTTATTTTCCCTACAATCGGTCTGACAATAAATACAGAAATTCTACCAGATCATTACGACACTGTTCTATCTCTTCTTATCTTTATTTTGAAATTCGTTTCTAATTTAAATCTGTTTTCACTGACTTTATGATATAATTATGTTAAGCCAACAGTATCTAAACAATACGTGGTACATGAGGAAAGCACGTCTGGACACGGCTGATTGCACTAATGGGTTTTGTGTGACGTCAGCAGCCATGCATGACGAATATTTATTTGGGCTCATACAGGGAAGATAACACGATAAAAATGGCCGGTAATCGCATTGGATACAAATGATTAAATCCTTCTTCAATTAAGAAAAACATCTTTGTTAGAACACGAGGTGACATGGGTGCGTTAGAATATCTAGATGTTAACAATAATGTCGTGAAATACATTTGATTTTTGTCACTTGAATTTAAATACATTATTAGCAATTTATCTTCAAGATTACATCTGACAATATGTAACCGTCAATTATCTAAGGCTAATGCTCTACATTTCAAAGCGACCAGAAAAACTTACAGGAATTAAATATCAAATCTCGTAATACATTTCAGAGGAACAGTTAATTTAGTGATATGTTGAACAAGTCAACGAAGAGATATCGATTTCATTTAGTGATATATTATGAGATAAAAAAGAAAAAAACATGGCATGACTTTCATTTTCACTGAGTGTCACCACCTTAAGAAAGTCATGAATATTGAGGTATGGACCTGACAGCTGGTAAGCTGTTATTCTCATCGTTAGAAAAGGTGCGGAAACACACCATTCTGTGTAACAAACTTATAAAATAAACTTTAAGCAGTTATATTGTTGAAACTGTTAACAGTATTTCTATTTAACTTATCTACATTGTAACTCGATAGTACTACATTGTAACTCAATAGTACTACATTGTAACTCAATAGTACTACATCGTAAATCAACAGTACTACATTCTTAACTCAATAGTACTACATTGTAACTCGATAGTACTCCATTGTAACTCAATAGTACTACATTGTATCTCAATAGTACTACATTGTAACTCAATAGTACTACATTGTAACTCAATAGTACTACATTGTAACTCAATAGTAATGCATCGTAAATCAACAGTCCTACATTTTAACTCAATAGTACTATATTATAACTCAATAATACTACATGGTAACTCAATAGTACTACATTGTAACTCAATAGTACAACATTGTATCTCAATAGTACTACATTGTAAATCAATAGCAGGACTTTATTTGTTATCGTATAGCTGTTTAGTCACCTAATTTTCTTTATTCTTACGAATATAGTGGTTGATACGTTGCTCTATTTATGAGAGAATCACCAGATATAAGAATTAGTCAGTCAATAACATCTTTATTTATTTGTCGTATGTAATCTGCGGGTAGTTACCTATGTAACCGTTTTATTGTTGTTGACGATATTCTATAACACCTTATTGGTTTGTTTAATATAACTATAGAACAACTAAAACATTCATTCCTCATTGATTTCTTTACGATTTTCACATTGTCATTAACATCACAATTACGATTTCATTAGTATTTTAATACATATTAAGTGCTCTTAGAGAACCTGCTGGACTGTCTGTGATCGACCTTTAACTACAACCATTATACTGTTTGTTTGTTACTTTGTCTGTGATGAAGAGACGCTAATTATATGTTTCTGTACAAATAGTTGTTTGTCTTATAACATTCCACAGATAAGCACGAGGCTTCCTAGCGGATAACAGGTTCTACTTTTACTATACTATAACCAACAGGTATAGCCAAAATCGGACAATCTAACCATAATACGTACCTTGTAACGAATTAACCCATTCGATCTGTTATTGATTACAGATCAACTAAAATATGCTTTGAAGACTTCAAATGAATTGTTTCTTTTATTAGAAAAGTGGTATATGTTAAATACGTGTGTATATTTTGAGGGCGATAACTATCTTAAATCCGGAGAGCAGTGCCTCTTTTAACCACCTCGCTCCCAATAGATTATAGGGTACAAGCTCATACGGAGGAAGGGATCCCGGTATATTAACTGGGCCCATTAATTCCAAGTGTAGACCACACACACTAGAAGTCAAAATAAAGAAAATGAAATCATTACTTTCACTTAAACGTTCATTCCGGTTTAAGGAAGGTGAACAAAATACCCCAAATGGAAGTTTGGGTTTTAAATCAAAGACTATCTAGTCAATCCTGTTGTGATAAGTTGACAGTCCGACCCTGCAGTGCCTTTCGCCATTCTGTACCCGAGTGATATCGTGGTCGTAAATTGTCTCTATCTATTTACAAGTCTTTATTACTTTCATTGTGTGACACACTATTTCACCTGCACTAATACGAGTCAGGTACTCTCCATCTGTCGTCGCTGTTAAACTAACACAGAACAAACGTCTTGTTAATGCTGATACAGTAGTCACAACGTGTCACAGTAAATACAGTAGTCACAACGTGTCACAGTTAATACAGTAGTCACAACGTGTCACAGTTAATACAGTAGTCACAACGTGTCACAGTTAATACAGTAGTCACAAGTTGTCACAGTTAAAACAGTAGTCACAACTTGTCACAGTTAAAACAGTAGTCACAACTTGTCACAGTTAATACAGTAGTCACAACGTGTCACAGTTAATACAGTAGTCACAACTTGTCACAGTTAATACAGTTGTCACAACGTGTCACAGTTAATACAGTAGTCACAACTTGTCACAGTTAATACAGTAATCACAACTTGTCACAGTTAATACAGTAGTCACAACTTGTCACAGTTAATACAGTAGACGCGTCTTGTCACAGTTAATACAGTAGTCACAACATGTCAATGTAAATATTGTAGACACGTTGTGTGAACAATTTTCTAATCAAATGCTTTTAAATTCGAGGAAACGTATATTTTGGCAATCTGATTGAATAATTCGTTTACAATTTAAAAGGTGTCTTTGACCACTCTCTTGAAACATTAATAAAAAATATGTTTACAACAATTGGACAGCACGACACGATAGTGTGACCGTACGCCTGTGATCATTGTGGGATAAATGAGACTGATGTACCTTATAACCAACAATATGACCATAGTGGACAATCATTTGTAATTGTAGTAAATATCTATAACAGACTGCACATCTAAATTGAGCTTAGAAGACGCGTCTTGTTACTGTATTGCAATAATGTAGCAGACACATGTCTATAACATAATCGAGTCTAAATGCTATTGCTAATAATGAGAGGAATATTGAAAATTCTGTCTAATGACTAAATCCTTTCGGCAAAGGTTATATAGCCAATGTCACAACATTTATCAGCAGGATATACATTCATATTGTTTCATAGACAGATTTAATGTGAAAAGAAGGGAAAAGATTCCAAGTAATGGAAAATGTATGATTACAAAGTCTGTATGAACAAATACTGGAACGTGGACGTGTTATCACACACTATGTTTATATTGTGGTGGCTTAACGCTATTGGAGATATGTTATATTGGCTTTCTGAACTTTGGGTTGCTCTGAAGTATGTGAATACCGAACATCTTACTCTCTTAGGTGATAAATACTGGTAATATGTATACATTGTTGAATTTAAATTGTTTTCAATGTTTTGTTTTTTAAATAAAGCCTGGCATGAAAATGTCTTTACTTGTTTAGGACGTTTAATCGTCAGTAGATACGATTGCTAGGTGGTGCTCTGGTTTGCTGTAAGGACATCCATCTAAGTCTGTTTATGCCTTCCGTACTTATACAATACAATCGTATCAATTTCCCTAAATCTATCCCACCTCTTTATCGGAATTTGTCCCATTGTTTCGGGTGTTTCTTCATTCTTCATGTCCTTTTATATTTTCTTTCGTGTCTCATCGTTTTCTGTTTCGATGTTTAATTCTTATCTTTCCCTCGCCCGTTGACGACTGACGCTATCGTATAGCCATTTTTTCTATTTCACTTAATTAACAGGTCATTTTATAAGTTGATAGCTAATTGATTTTCATTTTTCTCTGACGTTATTGCTATAAATACTAGGAAAAGAAACACTTATTTAAAATATAGTCAGGCTATGTAAGAAGCCAAGCGTCAGTGGTACGAAAGGTCGAATGAATGAAATAAACGTCTTCAATGATCAGAAGAAATATAGAAATACAGCAAAATGGAAAAGTCCCTATGATAAACTTTCTAACGCTAGATTTACCCAATCTTTGGCTACAATGGAATGAAATCTAGGCCTAACATGTTCTGAAACATGAAGAATGTTCCTAATCGTATTAATTCTGACAACCTTTTCAACTCTTAACACTGGATGTTTTATTGCTATATCTAACCATAAAAATTGAAATAATATTACAAGCTGCACAATACAAAACTAATAACTAGAAAGACATTTACAGACTTAAAGTTGACCATTATATTCCAAAAGATGTAGAATAAGTCGTCGAAACCATTCAAACAATATATAAATACACATTTAGTACCGATCAATTCGCCCTGCGCGTCTGCTGTTCCGTTGGTGTATTCCTACTTTGTACATGTATCGTACATGTGGTTGTGTGTATTGCCAGAACGCTTTCACTGTTAGTGATCAGAGATTTTAAATATCCCCTTTTCGTAAATTCAGAAAAAACTCCTTGCCCAACCACATGTTGCATGTGTAACAAAAGAACACGTAAGTGGTGGTAAGTATCTTTATTGAGAGATTTGTTCTCTTTTGCACGTCCGGTTTCTACTGATATTGTTGTGAGGTGTTGCACGGATTCACATTAGTACGAAGCTCCATGAAGTTAACCTGCTCTGTTCGTAAAGACGGCTTAATGAGGAAGCGCCTATTTAGTCCATTTAACTCACAGGTCTGTGGACCACACACCTCCGATGCTATGTTTCTGGAATGTATCGCCTATACGACTTTCAATGCTGTGCGGACCTTGTGTTAAGGTATAATGGCATTGAGACATTCAATTTATAAACCTTTCTGAAGTAATTACCCATCTAATGTACCTAATGTACCGTTTAAGCTTTAATCGAAAGAATTTACCTTTTTGCAAATTGTTTCTACATATTGTGTTGTCAAGGTGGGATAATTATCCGATTGAAGGAAAGGCACACGGGACCCATGTTTAGGTATCACTTTGAAAGACAAGTAAGGCAAAACACATACCGCAATGATAATTAGATTATCGCCAGGACGCGTCCCCGTCATCAAAGGGCCTTATCTACCCGTGCTGTACCGATCGCTTACTCAGTTAAATATTTTATTATCAGGTTTTCGATCTAAACAATTATAACCCAATAGGGAAACGTCAACAGGGTGAGCCACAAAGAGAGAACGGACCGAGTATTACACAGTCGGCTGATTTCATTTTCTGTATTATACATTTTGTTATGGTACATAGGATATATGAATTTCCTGAATATCGTGTTTATGAAAATTTCATTAGCGTTGTGTGGTGTAATGTTTACCGGTAATAAACGCTTCTAAGTTTAAACAGATAACAACAAGTTAGCTTTCACCTTATAAATGTTTCATATCATAATAAATCCCTATTGCACCTGCTTTCAGACAGATATGGACCAGGATATATTAGGACTTGACTTCCGGTGTATTAACATGTTCATCGCATGTATATCTGTTCAAAGAGTGTCGTTATATTTAATTATTTTTGAAATTTACCTAACAGAAAGAAAGTGGTATAATACTTTTTATGTTTAATGTTTCGAAAGTTTATAAAAGGTGATATTAACGCAATAATATCAAAATTGTTTAAACATAGAATTCAATTCATTTTACATTTTTTATTCATTCAAATGAATATATATTTCATTGTATAAATATATGATAATCCTTCGATGATGATCTAAAACGATACATTGAACACATTTCTAAAGATCATAAAATGATGATACAACAAACACATACATTATATATATATATATATGATAAAAGGATGACGATATTTAATATAAATATCGACACACATACATTTATAATAAAATAATAACGGATACATTGTATACTGACAATATGATACACAATTAATGAGGAAATATAGGAAATATCTTCTTCTCCTGTATTATGACCAGTATCAACATGTGATATTACAACGATCAACAGAATTAGCGTCGCAATAATACGATCGTGCAGCATGATGCAATTTGGCAAAGTTAATGGTGGAGGCTAGCTTCGACCACTTATTTGGCAAAATCTCAAATGTTCATGGCACACGACTAAACCATTCTTTTATCTATTGCTCCTCGTCTTCCCTATGAACATGACCTTATGCTTATATAATTACCGTGTTTACTGGCGCTGTATTTTAAGAATAATATCTGTCTAGCACAAGGTCTTGATACAGGAATCTTGAGACGGAGAGACTGGGTATGTTAATCCCAGCGAGAAAGATAACACCGTAAGAACATCATTGTGTATCACAGTATGAATTACCCTACACGTATTATGAAAATTAATATTGAAAAGTTGATGTATTTATTTTATATACTTTAACAAGTCCCTAGTAAGCTGCTAAAATGCAGCGTTAGTATTAACAAAGATGGAATTTAATCCCGATTTTAGGAACTTTCTTCAGATAAGATGGAAATACTAACACGAAATCTGATATGTGTTAGACGTTTGGAGGCCCTGACGCTATGCTGTATCGGTGATTATCTATGGGTTTGATCGGTTAAAGATTTATTACCTTTCATAATTTTGGATACTTCATAATTGTGTTATCGAAGTAGGGATCGATATTAGAGCTATGCAATTATGTCTAAATCTTTTGAGGCATGCGCTTTGTATTTATGATATAATTTATGACCATTTCGTCAGTAAGATGTACCTTTATCATAAAAATAGAATGCTACCTGTTAGAGTGCAAGACACCTTTACATATCAAAGTCCGAAACATCTCCTTATTAATGTGTGTGAAAATTTACATTTTACGTTTTGTGAAACTGTTAATATTTTTTTTAGAATGTAATAACTGAAAAGGCTTAAATTAATGCCATGGTATGTGACCCATACTGTTGTTACTTTTTATGATATATATATTCAATTAGCATAATATTTTGACAAGCAATAACTCAAAATATACAAGATACTAAGAATAATAATATGTGTTTACGCCGGGAGACTATTCGATAGGTAAAGATACACAGCTTATTAAATATTCTTAAAATAGGATATCATTCTACTGCAATACACAGAAAGGACAAAATTAAATTAGTTTATAAAAAACCAAACCAAAACTTCCAGTTTGACATTTTGACCTGAATACTTCCTTTCATTTGTAGACACAGAATTATATCGTTATGACTCTATTAGTGACCATTTGGGAACGTCAGTCAGAAATCTTAGGGGACACAAAGACTGATGATGGCCGAGATATCATTCAACAAATATGAAAGAAGACACGAAAGAAATTCCGGGTCGTATTGTTCTCACATATGTAACACCTGTTTAAAGATATCATTTTAGTGTGTAATCTATCGATAGGCCTGTTTTCAATACCTCTCCACATTTCTGTAAGTACTAGGCAGAGTTGTGTGTGGGATACCCGCTATCCACAGGTGACCTCGCACTCCATTCATAAGTATTTAAGTTATGTTGCGGTTCACTTTGATAAAGTTGTAGCCCGGTACGCGTCTCTAGCACTGATTCATAACTTATCACAGGTTGTGCCCTGCTCGATGAAATTTGTCTTTGATATAAAAGAATATCAAACACTTTAACAGCATTTACGCGTACAATACGTGTTGTAAAAAGACATATGTCATGTTTCAACAAATATGTACTTAGGGACCCAACATACTGGTGCTGGCACATAACTGCTCGCCATGCTATATTTATATCAGATAAAAGAACATCCATACAAAATATTAAAAACAAATACGACCTGATGAATATTCCCAAAGGGTTATATGTTCTGTTAAACGATTATGCTTTGTTGCCTTGTGTAGATTTAGAAATGAAGCTAACTGCGCCATATTTTTCTAATCCTACGTCAACCTTTCATATCGATAGAAGATTGTTCTGAAGACTATATAAATTACCATATTTAATATTTAAACGGGACGTTTTTTTATGATACACCAATAATTAAAGTTGGATATTTGCTTGAAAGTTTACTAACGCATTACGAACGTATACTTATTTTGCACATCTGTTGATTTGGTCAATTATACTGACACTGAATATCGCCAACATACTTTCTGTTAAACGTACCTCATTTACAAAAGATTTCCACACCAACAAATAGTTTCTGAATATAGATTTTTACTATGAAATAATTAACACGCGCACGCACGCACACACACACATATGAGATCTTTGATAAGAAGGCTTTATAAGAAAACGTGATTTACCAGCGGGATATTCTTTTAAAAATTTGGAACTAATTTACAAAGATTATATAATCAAGACGGTCTCGCGGTGTGTATTCAACTTTTGAATTTATTTTTTTCAGCCACATTTTTTATGACAATGTCGAGTTATCGACATCGATGGTTTGAAAATGACGATTCAGGTTGCGTAAGAGTTTGAGCTGAAAAAAGTGCTAATTAAAAAATCATACTGCAACATTTACAACTTATGATCAAAATCCTCTTAAAATATTCATATTTGTTCTATATCGTGCAATTTTAATAAATTCTGAGTTGAGCAGTATGAGGCCATATTGCACCAATATTGAACCGCCTCTTTCAATAGTGCAGGACGCTAACTAATAAATACTATTATATGTCTGCCGGTTCATTTACATTATGTTTATAACCGTCACAATCGTCGTTTAAACGATAGATATGGCTCTTGAGCAGATAAACGGGGTTAAAACTGGGAGAAGATAGCATATTACTTCAATAGCACTAACATTTGAGCAGCATGAATTTTGTATTCAAATGTTTTATCTTTGTTAATTACACTGATATGGCTACTTTCATTGGAGTTCATGATAGTCTTACTTTTCCTTAGGTGTCTAACGCTGTGGTGAATTTGTTAACTTCGTTAAGGATCTGTTACATAGGTAAAGATGACAGCGAGTGCTACATATCCTCTAGAACTCGCAGCATTTCGTGTTTCCTGAAAGTTAAGTACATTTACGAGGACAGGTGCTGAATACCTCAATACCCGATTTCAAATTGATATCTCGTACCACTTCACCCGGTATTTTAGATACTTGCTTATGGGTGGCTCAACGTTTGATTTGTCATGCTGAATTGCAATGATACAAAGTAGATCTTGCTCACTCTAGTAGAAGGTTTAATCGACAAATGACTTCGGGGTTAATTACCGTCAGTAATGACTATGTTGTCTAAATCAATTACAATTACTATAAACGCTACAGAAATAGATTATATATTGGTATTCATAACAGTATTATTTAGTCAACAATTTCATTCTGGGGTTTAACAAATCTGTTGAAGGCGATTATTTAGTAGTTGTTTAGGCATTTAGGCAGGTAACCCGTGTTTAGACTGTAGTAAATCACCACCGTACCGTAATTAGACTTATTAAATAGGTCTGTCTGAAAACCCTATGGGGATATTCAGGTGTACAGCATACCAAGATAATATCTACCCATGTGCCAAGCTAATAAATTCTCCAGAAATATAGGGGATGTTTAAGTCACGTTTAAAACGTCCATAAAGTGGCTGCTCAATAGTCTGATGATAGGATGGGGAATAAGTGTTTCATGAAGATGGTCTCTGCAAGTCACAATCTGATTTAGAGGAAAGTTATCGTAACGCCCCAGCAGGGTCATCGAAGTACCCCTATTAGGGGCTGTCCTCTTCTCATCACCGCCCAATA
The DNA here is from genome assembly GCA_032359455.1 of Chlamys rubida. Taxonomy (NCBI): domain Eukaryota; kingdom Metazoa; phylum Mollusca; class Bivalvia; order Pectinida; family Pectinidae; genus Chlamys; species Chlamys rubida. The sequence continues at coordinate 16,388 of JAUMHH010007014.1, forward strand.
CAGGTCAATCAGGACAGACTTTGGTCCAGCGCGTGCAGCCTTTTGTAGGGACCAGCTCTGAGATGATATATCACAGGCTACATTGTATGTCAGCAAGTAGATATCATCAAATATAATTAGGTGTTATTGTTGTGTCCTACCCTAATCGGTGTTTTATTGGCGCATAATAGGCGTCCGAGCTAGAGAATCACTGAAATTCAAAATGGGAAATACGTGTTTAGACCTTGTAATCACCTTGTTATCAAATGCCTTTTTTGTTCTTAAATGAATCGTTTATCTGGCAAAAGAACTAAAAGCGTCTTGTTACACATAAAATATGACATAAATTGAGTTACAAACTATTTTACGACATTAAAACACAACAAACCCGAGATCAATACTCTTGGGTAGCCACAGGTGCAACAAATTATCTAATATATTACAGTGTAATAGATTGTACAGTCCAGGCACTTTGTGGTTCAATTCAAGTATGTTGAATTCATGTTCAATCACCATTTGTGGTTTGTATGGAACGTATAGGAACGTTGTTTTCTAAATGACGGATTCTATTGAATATAACTTCATTAACGGATAATGTATTGTACATAAAACTAGAAAAGTCACTACACTTATTTGTTCCGTTGTTATATGCAGGTAATTCGATGACACGTATATGTATCTTAGTTAGTTTTAAGTGTATTTTTTACTTATCGCTCGTACCGTTTAATTTTGTATTTTGTGGAAGATAATTCAAAATTAGGTATTGCATAGCACTAAAAATAGAACAAAATACGCCATAACACACAAAAAGGACCAAATCGAAATTTTAAGCCGACATAGGGAACAGAGGAAAGTATACTAATACTCATATCTGTGAAAATGTTAAATATAAAAAAATAATGTAAAACATTTTTTTTTCTCAAAGAACTATTAAACAATGATTTGATACAGATGAAACAAGATGTATATTATCTCTAATACCGACACGTGTATATGTTTAAAGACATCAGTCAGCTGGTTGTTGCAGGTTTTATACTCACAATTAGTGATACAAATAGAATTATATATAAACATAATAATAATTTATTTCTATATATGATACATTTTATCGAAATTGTATAAAAAAAAACACCAAAATTAGACAACACAAATTGTAAAATGTGTTCCTTTGTTTCGATTAAAAGCTGTTTGCCAAAGCTATTCTTAGCATCAAATATTTAAATCTATTGATTCTGATTAATGATTAAATCTACATGTCAACTTAAAGGCACTGACATGCTTAATTGTTTCCCAACAAATTTTCAATGAATAACATGTTCTTCCTTTGATGCTCTTTGGGGAACTAATAACACTTAAATATATTTCATATTACAAATTTGACTTTTAAAATTGTAGGTTAGTATGTGACACCGGCTATCATATAGATCACATGTTTTGTATTCAAATGTGTTTAATTGAATATCGTGACGTTGACTATCAGCTGTATACCAGTTTATGTTTGTCTTTGTCTTTGTCTTTGTCTTTGTATACTATTAACGACTGATACCATCAGTTATGACGTTTGTCAGTAAGACATTATAGAACAGCACATTCCATATAATCGCATTGTGACTTGAATAAAAGAACACCCCCTATCTCTTTCTTTTACGCGTAAGATGTTTGTTTTACTCTGATAATAATTTTAAAATCAATTAATTATAAATAAAAGTAAACGTTGCAGAAATTACGCTGTTGGTGAGGCGTTTTAAAATTTATTTGGGAATGTTAATCTCCAGAAATCTTAAAACTGTATGCTTTACTCGAAAATCAAATTCTATTTAAAAATATCCTATGATGTGTAAATGAAGGGATATTTTTAAAGCTATGTCCTTATTTAGAAGCTTTTTTTCATATTTCAGGGATATGCCCTAAAGCATCTACAAGTGAGGGGTCATGTTGGATGTTGTTGATTAAACTAGATTATAGTTGTTTCATATTACATCAAGGATTTAATTTCTGATAATTTCTGATAACTGGAGCAGCTAAGAGTTGCTCTTATTTGATACTAAGATATGTAATTGTTATACTATATGATATATACCAGATATGTATATTTAAGGACATTACTGGAGATAAATGAGACACTGTTTTTGAATAGGTCTGATTAGACTGTACATATAGGTAATACCTTCGAATGTCATTGCCATTGTATCTAGTGTATACGTTGTGTAGACCGCGACACACTAACACTAGAACATGCTTGTCTACGTGGCCATGAAGACAGAACGTAAATGTGTAACTCGATTCAGGATCAAAGCACCCCATTAAATAGACATTGTGACAGCCTGTCGTCTGCCCAATCAACTGGTTGTTCCTCTACCCGGCTTACTGACAGGGCCTTATTGGCAACTCTGATGAGCTTTGTGTTGTCTGGTTAAGTACATCCATATATATTAAGTTGCTAATCCACAAAACTATCTGTATGTTGTGTTTACTTACATATTAACAATTACTATAGTGATATTTCAAAATGGGCGACATGCAAATGTTGGAGTTAGTGAAGAATAAACAAGGTCAGACACCAATCATTACTTTGTCGTCTTTGTTTGCCTTCAGTGAAACCAGCTCAAATGATACTATATTTCGATGTTACTGTTGGTGACAATATTTTGTTGTTTTACAATATAAAATGGTGTTAGACCAACTGTTTATGCTTCTGCGTTTTTAAGGAGTCCCACAGTGCCTTTTTAATTGGTTTTAGTTTAGTCGTGGTCCGACTTGAGTTCCGCGTGTATTGACGGCATACTATACTAGTACTGGTGAATCAAAGTAGCACGACAGTTGGCATCGACAAACAGTTGTATAGTAGTAGTAGTTCTCTATTGCAAAACTCACAGCAGTGGTTACATTATACAACAGTTGGCAAGTAAACCTTTGCTACATGTTGTAATACTGTTGGAGGTAGATTCCGAGCGGTTTGATCGTTTACGTTTCCTGGCCTGTGTACATGTGTGTAATACACTGTAGCTACGTCATATCCTCGGCTTTCGGTTATAACCAGGGAGCTCTATACACTAATGGCAGTATATCCTGTACTGCTATTACTTACATCTGACATAAACCTGGAAACATAGCATATTTAATGTATTTGCCAATTAACACATGCTACTGAAATGACAGAATTTATCGTTAATGAGTAATTATCAAACGACACTGCTCCACACAATATGATTATGGCGACACCATAAAATCAGGAGAATTTTGTTGCAGTTATACAGAATGAAAACTGCTTAAATTGGTTGGTTAACCGAAAAAATCTCACAAGGAAACTATCAAATTCACTTTCACTATAAAATGTAATATTTCGTTGGTAAAAAATGAAAATACACATTTTGAAAGGTTACCCATATCGATTTTCATTGCAAGTGAACTTTTCAAAATAATTGTAGTTCTTGGTTTTGAATTCGTGTATCTACCTTCACATAACACTAACACAGCCCTAATGGCGTTTACCTATATCCTATTTGTAGGGTTAACACTGGAAGATTACATCGGATAAATCGTAATGATGAAGATCGTATAGGTTAAAGGTTCAATAAAAGAACCAGATAAATAAAATCACTAGATATATAGAATTATGTCTCTTAACATAACTCTGCATGATTGAATTTTCAGACGTATTATAAATATAAATGAAATGCGTCGATCGTTATATGTTTGGGTGTATAGATTTCCCTGTGGTAAACACTGTTCCAGAATATTAACTTTAGATTTCGATGAAGATTGGAATAAGAAGGTGGCAAAATAGATGGTATTTTAAAACATTTATCTATCCCTTCGCTCCAACAGATCTAACGATTGATAAATTCGTCTGCGCAGAACTATAAGTTCTCACATTCCTGCCTGCTGTTGTATACCGCTAAAACACTTTCCTAAAAAATAAATTGATAGGTGAAACGACAAGAAAATGATAAATCAATCATAGACAGTTCGCTCCAGGCACAAGTCGATTGAGATAATAGGGAGGTTGACAGAAACTTAATTGTAACACCTGTGAGCTCTGTGGTGTACTGTATATTGGAAACAGGTGTGCGTTCTGACTGTGGAATAGTGACGGGAACTTTAGAACGTGCAAAACATCTGCCATTCCTTAAATCAGCGAATGTTTATAGAGAGTGTATGGCTGATACCTGTTTTTATTGCCGATTTAATTATACATCATGTAGAAAACATGACGTCGTACAGTTAACAACTGTTTTTCATGTGTTATGTTTATTTAATATTGTGCTTTATGGTGTCTCGGCGACGTAACATCTGGGAAATATGCCATCTGTACTAGACTGTGACGTTGAGAAATGATATTACCTGCAGTAAATATTGCATCATAAACAGCTTGTACACAAAGCAAAGCTCGCCTACATCTTTCATCACGTACACAACATGATTTAATAAGAACACTTTCAATTCATATCCTATTACAAATCTTCTAATATAATCTAAGTATGCAAAGAACATGTCAAATTCGAATTTCTATTTCACTGTTACAAAAAACGATATTTTTATTTCATCATGCAAACAAATAAACCGCTATCTATTCTAATGACTTGAATTGGATTTTACTGTGACTACCATAATGCGATACATATATAAAAACTCGGCAGATCATTGAGTTTTATGCAATAATACCTATCAGCAAATAACTAGTCTGTTTGTTCCCATACTCCGAAATATACTAATGAAATTCAGGAACACGGTATTTGATACAAATTGTTCTATAGAAAGGCAACATTTGTGTACAAATGGTGAAACTCATCTAGTTATAGTTTTCAATCAAAGGAAATCATGATATTTAGGATACGTATTGTCTGTTACCATTCACATATATAGCATCCTTTCTGTCGTGTGCCGAAGACAAGAACATCGTGTAGTCATGAACATGAGCAGTGATACTGATATTTATATCTGACCTAGCATGTTCAGTATTTTGATATGCTTATTTTTCAGGAGTTAAAAGTCTCACTAATAGAGTCTGTATTGCTTTAATTATCATTTACAGATAGTCCACTTCGTGTCCTGACATCTCTATGGTAAACTCGAGGGAGGGGGAGTAGTAATTTGGGTTGGCAACTCAATCACAAATATCTCTGTAAATGTGAAGTTTATTAGCTATTTAAGTGGCCATATAAATTGTTCACAATAAAAAAGTATGACTTTTCACTCCGTACCCTACACCGACAAGCCCATGTAAAGTTCATGTCGATTTACCTTGACCACCACTGTGAAGTCCAGCCTATGATAACTGAGAGTCAGTTATTTTATCAGATCTATCTGATAGGAATACACCCGTAGGTTGTTTGTACATAGTCTCAAATAGAGCACTGGGCGATCAATTTTACGTGTATTATTTAAACCGCCAACAAGTCACAGTGCCTATTTACGAGTGTTTAATAGACAATTTAACACTACAATATAGTAAAATTAAATTCTATTGATAAGTAGTTGTGTACACATTGTAAAATTAGGACTCATTCGTGACGCATGAAAACCCCGATCAAATGTGTGACTAATTAACAAACCTGTTCATTAACACGTGATGGAGACAGGGGTGAACAATACAGTAAACGCAGGGATTAGGATACTGATAACTCTGATTGTTATCCAATCGTATAGGTATCTTTTGTTATTTATATACCATTGTTTAATTGATACTAGGAATTTATTACCTTATCAAAATAAAAAACTGTCTTAGACATAAACGAAAACATCGGAATCAAATACAAGTTTCATTGTCCATGTTCAGCCCTTTACCCTCACTATCCTCACCCCTATGTCTACACAATTTTAGATGTGAATTCAAATTATATTTATCTATCTAGTGTTCCGGTGCCAGCTACATTAGCATACTTTTGTGTGTATATCACATTTTGTTGGTAATATATTGTATCTAAGTTTCACTTCTGTGAGGCATTCATGACTAAATCGTGTTATTACTTTTGCAGGTTGCCGAGAAACATCTTTTATATATGCTATAACAAGTGCTGCTGTGACTCACTCTATAGCGCGTGCATGTTCGGAGGGAAGTGTTTATACGTGCACGTGTGACTATCAACTAAAAAAGCCGCGTGGCACTAAGAACTGGGAGTGGGGAGGGTGTAGTGACAATGCCAATTTCGGACACAAATTCTCAAGAAAGTTTGTAGACGTTTTGGAAAAAGGACGTGACTTTCGATATATGATGAATCTTCATAACAACGAGGCCGGGAGAGTGGTAAGTGTCTTTTATATTAATTATGAAAATATTTGCCATGTTTCTTTTCATTTACTTATCCTCCATCCATTGGTAAATATCAGATCTTACCAACATCATCAAGCGTTGATTCGTATTCTCTAACTTTGGTTTCTATTATAGATATTCACTTGTTTGTGTTCTACTGTTATTAAAATAATTTATAGAGATACCATGACGTCAACACACAGTGGTAATAACAGCATTACAGAGGTGACACCAACACAATAACAAAGGTATCACGGACCTGGGAGACCTAGTGCTCCGGAGGGAGATCGCTCTCTGTATAATACATGGCATGACAGCGACTGTGCTGAATCCCGGCAAAGCCAGGAGCGTTTATGGTCACCAGTGATATAAAACACATTCTTAACTAAAGTAGACACTGCACACCATTAGAAAAGAAGTCATGGTTACAAATAAAAATATTCCACACTTGAATATTAATCCTTCAAGTAAGAAATCCCAAGCTAATAAATATATTTGTCTCGGAATACGGTCTCGGGGTATAGCTCCCAATCTGACATAGCAAAACAAAATCAAAAGTGAGAAGTATTTGTATCCCGCTCCTAAATTCATGTGACACGTACATTGGGATACAACGGGCTTTATCAAGGGCTTCGTAAATATCCTTATATTTTCAAAACATATATCGTATGTCCCCATTGTATAACTTTATTCGAACTTGTTTGTTATAGAATATAGAATTAAATACTATAGAATATTAATGCATCTGAAGATTGTCAAAAATAAACTACAATCAGCAGTTTTGATTGGAAAAATAAGATTTTCAGAACGCTGGCATTTTATAACGTGAATCAGTTAAAATATGTGTGGACGTTTTAATGCGATGGCCGATATTGTTTATATCAACCAATAGAACGCGTTGACTAAATATCACGAATACGGTATCAATCTTAAATCTCGTCCTAATACTTATCGATATAAAACCACATGAAATTCTTTCACGCATAATTGCGCTAAACTGGTCTACATAAAAAATGCCGGTCTAAATGACTAAGTGTATACAAATGTTATCTTGACAAGAAAAAAATCGATAATATATTTTTCTTTGTGATTAATGTTTTTCACAATTTCCATATAAGTAAAATTATTAAATACATTTCCGAATACAAATTGACTTTAAACTCGATAAGAATATATTACTCTGACAATACAATTTGTTCGAGATTGCTAGTTGATAAAATGATATTTTTTAAATGTATATAATGCATATAAAACGTTATTTCAATTAAAAGTTATGCTTGAGAGAAACAGTATGATGTACATTTACATGAGGGATTGGCCGAGAATGTTCTACCTCAAGTTTGATGATTTGTCCCACATTTTAGCAGTATGGTAGATGTTTGTCGAGATTTGATCAAAACGCGTTGATGGGCTACTGACATAAAATTGCATTATATAGGATTATATTTCCTTTCCACTCCCGTTAAGTGTTTTGTGTGAACAGTTGTTTTCTTTTTTTATATTTAAATTTGTGTTTGCTTCTGAATAGGAACAATCTGCCTTCTCATGGTTACAACGGAAAACTGTATGTAAATAGTTTATCAGTTTTTTGTTCATGTAAAGTGAATATATACTTAAATTTCCTTTTACACTTCAGTGTCGGAAAGTAACTACTACAGACCAGTTTCTTTTGCCCAATACTTTATGTAATCAGGGTTTCTACTGGAAACATCAGTTTACGCCGAGCAAACTTTTACGCAATCAGGGCTTTCTACGGGAATATTTTGATGGTTTTCTGACTATCCCCCCTCCCCGGTATTTAATCAGATTCATGGTATTTTCCCCTCTTGGCCTTTCTTCGATTGCTGTTACTTAGTTTTGACATATAATTCCAATAATGTATGGGCTGTGTACACTGTAACAGAAAGAAAAAAAGATACAAACAAATAATTATACACACCATACGACAACAAATACATATTCTTAAGAAATGTTACTATTTGATCAAGTGGATGTAATTTCTATTAGATAAATCCATTAGTTTTCTTCTTTTTTTCTAATGTTTAAAAAGGTTCATATCATTGTGCAAGTCTTATCATTTCAATTGTATAAACAATGTTAAAATCTTACCTCTGTACACGACACTTTTGAATTGTCCAGTTACTATTCATATGCATGATTAGTTTTACCAACGTCTGTTGAGCACATGACGCCATGATCCCTTAATAATTTGCATACATGACATTTTAAGCATCCCTTGTTTACAGCACGTGTCGAAGAACATGGAGCTGGAATGCAAGTGTCATGGTATGTCTGGTAGTTGTACGATAAAAACCTGCTGGATGAGGCTACCTACCTTCCGTAAAGTCGGCTTCCTTCTCAAGGACAGATTCGACGGTGCGTCAAAGGTCGTCTCCGGTAAGTGATCACTTCCCATTGGCAGTAGGGAATGGTTTGGTTTCATAATGCATCTAAAAATGATCAAATTTTACATTGAAAACAGACACATTTGAGCATTCCTTCGCTCAACAAATAAAGTGCAAATAGAAGCAAGTTCTTAAAATAACAAGCTCAAAGAAGGTATCATCACATTGTTTGTTCCATGTCTTCATCATCCATCAGTAACTTTTTGCTCACTCGCCGTAACATGCTCATATTCTAACGTGTATGCATAGTTTTAAACGAGAAGTTGTTGCCGATGCCTCAGAGAGCTTATCTATTGCTATGCTGTCTCTCCATATCTCTGTGTGCCATTGTGTTCTTGATTGCTTGCTTTACGTCATTTGTTTGTTACTGTGTCACTGTATTGTTCTGTCACTCATTCTAACCTCCATATCCCATTGTAGGTAATGCCGGAAGTGCCGATAACTCAGGTTAGTATCATGTTTTAACCCTCAATAATACTCTACAATAAAACAATTCACATTATAATCGTTTACTTTAGTCAATACAATCAAATAAAACAATCCACAATATATACGTTTACTTAAGTCAATACTTTTCAATAGAATAAACCAATACACATTTATATGTTTACTTGATCAATACAATCAAATAAAACAATCCACAATATATACGTTTACTTAAGTCATTACTTTTCAATAGAATAAACCAATCCACATTTGTATGTTTACTTTAGTCAATACTATATAGCCAATAAAACAATCCACATTTGTATGTTTACTTTAG
>JAUMHH010007015.1:0-11285 GCA_032359455.1 Chlamys rubida
CACAAACCAATGACGTAACAATCAATACCTGCTCTCAAGAGAAGATAACTCTGCAATACGCAAAGACGGAATATATACAATGTATATTTTTGGATGGTCGGGTGGTGCAGTGGATAACCCAATCGCCTTTCACTAATCGGACGTGGAAAGGTATGGGGGTCACCTGCCCGGCCACGTGGGTTTTCTCCGGGAACTTCAGTGTCCTCCCAAATTAAGACCCGCGCTTACATCCGGTCCAACACGAATGCTTTTACTATAAGTTGAACTATATTGTTGTGAAAGAATATAGTTGTTGTGAAATAAATAAACTTTATGTTATTAAAATGTATGTATATTTTTGGTGTCTGTGTGTTAACGTTGCGGTATATTTGGTCTTTATGTGTTGATACTGTGGTATGTATATGCATCTATTTTTGTATGCCAAATAAAGTATTTAGGGAATTAAAAAAATACATTAATGTCTTCCATGCTATGATTAATAGTCTTATTATCAAATGAATATGTACGAGTTTGCCACAGTACAAGTCATATGCTGCAGATAATGTCCACAGATGGCGGTACCACGCAACAGTTTAAGTCATATATGTACATGTAGGACAACGGTTATCGTAGTTGATCACATGGCATTTAAAGTGTCAACCCACTGAAATATTACTCTAACCCTAGCCTAGCCACACTATCAATTTCATGATTTGGTTTGTTTGTGTTTTACGTCCTATTAACAGCTATAGTCATTTAAGAACGTGCCAGGTTTTGGTGGTGGAGGATAGCCGGAGGTCCCGGAGGAAAACCACCGACCTACAGCCAGTACCTGGCGACTGCCCCACGTAGGTCTCGAACCGCGACCCAGTGGTGGAAGGCTAGTGGTAGCAGAATAACCACTTGGCCACCGCGGCCCCGCATTATTGTGACAAATAGTTAGAAAAGATAGCGGTCCCAAATGCTGTTACTGGGGCAGCAGAGCAATTTTAGTATGTAATATTACAATGTATACATAATTGTTTACACTTCTAACAATACATGTGCCAGCAGTGCACATTGATCCAAAACGTCGATAACAACATACTCATTTTACAGCATATATCATGTAGGGAGTATAGGTTATAACTATAGAGACACAATCTAATCTTTAGCCAATATTGTTTTTCACAAATAGGTCGATTTATAGACCTCCGGGTATATCTACCCAATTCCTCTCATGTTACTATCAGTATCGCATCCACTAGGACCACTTCCCTCCCTTTCATATCCTACTCTACGTCCCTTTCCCCTGCCAGCCTCATCGATGCACTGAACGATGGTAAACTCGTGTAGTAATAATACAAGTAGCCGGTCTGGTGAGAGGCTTCTTCTGTTCTACCTGAAAGACTATACGTATTCGTTATGCATGATCCCCGTCCATAACAATTTTAACAATAGCGAACAATGGCAAGGCTTTATCGAACCGCTACTCCAACTTATCGATCCGCCGCTCTACACTCATTCATTCACTCCTGTATACACTAACCTTACATATATTTTACAAAATTGCCAACTGTTAGCGGGATTGACGATTGTATTAAATAGGTGTTCCTTTCAGGACGAGCCATGCGACCGTATATTTATTACAAAGGCAAAACAACAAACTATACAGAGGGAATAATTCATATTTTACTGAGGGATTCATCCACTTATAATGGCGAACGGTTCGTGTTTATAAAGTATTCTGTAGTTTTATTAATAAACGAAATCCTTCCATGTTTTTATATAAATATGTATTAACACATTATGTTTAGATAGATTTGAGGGTCGTGCAAAAATCTCATTACAACCAATGGAATACCTGCCTTCTGGAACAAGAACGGTAGTAGTGCCAACATATCAATAATGCAATAACTTATTCGTTTTTGTTAGAAGCTTTGCGCATGAACGTCAGACCAGCTGTAGTAAAATAAGAGCGGACGGTTTACCTGCGCGAACACCTATTCAAGCTATTGACTTTGTCAGCGACTGCCTCACTCTGTTCCATGCTTATTTTAAACTCTTTAATTATTAATATCCACTTAACAATGCCTTTCACAGAGTGAGCTCCCAGGGTAATTCTGTCCTACAAGACCTTGGCTCTATTGCAAGCTAATACACAAATTTTCATTACAATAAAGCAACTATAGACTGAAGCCAGCAAAGTGTATATAACATATCGGTGGTGACTGGCGGTGTATCACATCTGTTACTGGCCTTTCCCTGAAAGCACATAAGACGAAAGTAGGGATAGTCTTAAATGTTTTAATCCACCGTACCGGATGGCCATGGTCGGCACTAATCAACTGTTATAGCATCTCGACATCAATAGTTGGTCAAAAGTATCACTGACCTCCGTAACGACCGTACCACTATACGGTAAGTCACGCGCAGTATATTGGGATTTAGTGACGTCAATCGTCAGTCATGCTTAACGGAACACAACTGTTAATTTGATTCCACGATCTGAAGTCCCAGGTGTCTAAGCGTGCCACGCTTGCGTTGTGTCGTCCACGCAACGGTTAGACAGCGGGCATAGTGTGGAGTAAGTAGTGTACGAGTTACAGTCAGGTCTGAAGCTACTATCTCGTGGCACTGGCACAGATCATTATCAATAGTGTTACGGAGAAAACTAACCTAACTTGGTCTTAGTTTTTTTGTATGAGTTGTTTGCAAGATGGCAGAAGCAGGGACTGGTGCACGAGGCGGTCCACACGATGTGTGCGTGTGTTTGGAGAGGCGGTATTGATCCCCACCCTTTGTTGTTGTGACGCTACTGTAGGTAGTCTACATACTGGACTCAGTGAAGAGATGAATTGAAAATCTACGACGACGCACAAAAGATGGGGTCTTAATACGCCATCGATTGACTACGAGTGAACATTGATTCAACGGCAAAGTGTGTTTACAAATAACACGCTGGAGGAGATCGTTATCGACACTAACAAATCGGTATGAAAAGTGCAACTGGTTTGAAAGTTTGTGATTTTTTTACATGGATTATAAAGTTTTCCTTTACAAATTGGACGGAACGAGGACGCCATGTTTCCTTACGTAGCACTGGTATACCAAGTGGTCTAGTATTGAACGTTAGAGGAGCGACGTGTGGGTATTATAATTCGAAAGCAAGCTATAGGAGTCTAACGCTAGTGTCCAGTGAACGCAAACAAAGTAAGTCTCCACATAGCCTTAACACACCATCATATTTGAACTCACTCTTAAGGTAGTCAACCTTCCATACAGATCGTTCGTTATCTGTTGGAGTATAGTCCTCATAACAGTAAACGCCTAGGATTATACATATTTTTTAATTGTGAAAAAACTGCTTTTGAGTTCACTTCCCTGCCTGCTATTGACAGCTCACTCGCAGATCTAACGAAAATATAATTGCAGTCAAAATACTGAAAACAGATCTGTCTGCGTTTTTGGAGAATATCGAATTTTCTGTGCTGAAGTGTCGGGAAAACGACTTGTATGTAGTACCTGTACGTACTGATGGTAGATTGGCAGCCATCGGGGGATTTCAACTACAGATATATTGTGCTTTGGCTTCATGTTTGAAGGGAGTTCTTCTCGCATGTTACTTCTTTTATTGATTTCTAATGAAAGAAAACTAAACTTCGAAAGTAAGTTTTACGAGCAGGATGACTCTCGTGTATATCCGAAAATATTGATTTTGTGTTCAAACCAAGCCTCCCTTATACAAAGTTAATAAGATTCGGAAAGGAAATGGCAGTTCCGTTCATCTCGAATCAGTCCCGGTACCGGAGACCAATGAGTCGGAATAGAAACCAGGACCAGGACGCAGACGGTGACCTGTGGCTGTTCCAGTCACCAGAGTCCACAAAAGGAGCGGGAAGTAGTCGCAGTAGCGATGATAAGGAGCTTGATGCAGAGCTTATTGTCTGTTTGGAAACTTGTTGTAACGGAAATACGTCACCGCATACCTGCTGTCTTAGCACGTGTGACCGTTTCACCATTAATGTCAGCGGTCAGTACTACGAGCTCTGGGCCACGTTAGTCAACCGACACCCTGCAACACTACTCGGCAATCCGCGAAAACGATTAAAATATTTCGATAAAAGGAGAAACGAATTTTTCTTTGATCGACACAGACCTACCTTTGAATCCATATTTAATTACTATATGTATGGAGGAAAAATCAGGCGACCCGAACCTGTTCCCGATGACATTTTTCTGAGGGAGCTGGACTTCTATGAGATTGAAAAGGAAGTTGTTGATCTGTACAAGGACGAGGAGGGCTACATACAGGAGAAAATGGAGCTTCCGGACAGCAAATGGAAACGAAAAATTTGGATGCTGATGGAATACCCGGAAACTTCACCGTTTGCCTACGTCGTTGCAATTGTGTCGGTGGTTATAACTTTATTATCAATTGTTTTGTTTTGTGTTGAAACCTTACCCAGTCTTTCAGGAAGCGATTGTATAGATGGACGGCCCAATTTCATGGAACCCTTTTTCATTATGGAAACGGTATGTACCATATGGTTCACACTAGAAGTGGTTATTCGTCTTTTCTCGTGCCCAAGTAAAATCAAATATTTCAAAGACTTCAAAAATATTGTTGACATCACTGCTATTGTTCCGTATTACATTTCACTGTCAAACCTCCTGGCGCCCGATGGTTGCAATAACGCCAGTTCTGGTGCTTCGCTCGCCTTTCTCAGAGTGATAAGATTAGTGAGGATATTCAAATTGACCAAACACTCGGCGGGCTTACAGGTGTTGATTCTGACGTTCAAAGCAAGTATACAAGGTCTAATGCTATTCCTAGTGGCCATGGTGGTGTGTGTCCTTTTATTCTCCAGTGCGATTTATTACGCAGAACACGGAATCCCCGATGCACAAATCAAGAGTATTCCCGACGGGTTCTGGTGGGCCGTCATCACGATGTGCACTGTAGGGTATGGGGATAAGGTCCCTGTCGGACCCCTCGGCAAACTTATAGGGTCCGTATGTGCTTTAGCTGGTGTGCTTACTCTAGCCATACCGGTACCAATCATTACGGAAAACTTCAACAAATTCTATGCACACAAAACCGGTAGATCAAGGATGTAGATATTTAAAGATCTTCTAGTATTTTTGTCACATTACTATTAGAAAGTTGATAAAACTGTTATTACCTTTATCTTAGAATGACCTAGATACTAAACGATTAGTGTCAATTTTCCTCCACTGTACACAGTGGTTAAAGATGTTTCCTCTTCATTTGCATGGTATTGCCTTAGGCAAACATTACCGTATTTGTCATAATCAAACCAAATGTTCCTATCAGGCTAGCTGTTCTTCCTTCAACATGAGATTGACTCTAGGGTAAGAAAGTATCGTTTAAGATTGTATATATATATATTTATATGTATATGAGTAGATTTTTTTCATCATTGAAGTAGACGTTTGATATTTCACATACCTAATCTCACACCTTAGAACATACCTCTATATGGATAATGCATGCCTGTTTAATTAATTAAAACGTTATGGATGAAATTTTCATTACACGTGTGTTATGATAGAAATGCATGAAAGATACATGGTTGAATGTATATGAATGAAAGAGTATAACCGGTCAAATTTATTTAAATTTTCCAAGTTGTATCTATTTTAAAACTTCAAATAATCCAACATAATTGCGAACAGATACCTAACTATAATCTAATATAAGCGGCCTATGTAGTTAAAGCATTAATGACTATGCATCTCAAATTGGAAATTGTATGTGACTTTTTCAATAATGGCCACACAAATCATTAATCAGATTTATGCCTGATTGTTATGCCATTTCATTCCTGATAAAATAATCGACAAAAGCTTAGTCATAATAGAATCACCATGGTATGAACTATAAGGCAGTATTATGGGACGTTATATTAGAAAAAGCAGCCTTGTTATAATATTTATACAGTCAATATTGTATTGGGGAAATCGCACTGTAAATATTCTATCCAAATAACGATGACTTTGAAACGGTAAGTCTGCAATGAGCTGTTCTGGTCCTGATTGTAGTAGGCCCAAGTAATTACAGATATGTCAACCCTGTTACACACGGCCCAGTGATCCACACTTTATACTATGCTGCAATATTTAGGGAGTGCATTCATACGCAGCATATTATAGCCAGTCATATATAGCTATCCGCGTGTGTTATGAGGACCGGATCGATCGAGGACAAAGGCCTCTGCTAATGCCACCTCATAATTCTACCATGCATCCAGTTAATCCCAGTCCAAATCAGCATTATTGACAATAATAACATAATCTGTATATTTTTCTGTTGAATGCATGCTTTAACTCTACATCACGAGGACCCCCAACCCATTTACCGCTAAATAGGTCCAACTATCTAATGGATGAATCAGACACCTAATAACTAACAAAAGGATTCTAATGTCATTGGGAAAATGTAGTATCAGCACTGTCGCAAATGCACGTATATTGTGTTGTAGGTTGCAATTAGTTAATTTCAGTTAATGAGATACATTTCTTAAGTTTTCTCAGAGTTTGTTTTCTATAAGAAAGGAACTCAAACAACGCCCTCAAAATGTCATAATTCGCAAACCCTTTTTTTACTGTGTTAGAATAGATGAAATATTATTGAAACATGAAGAATATTCACTAAGACCTAATTCTGTTGTTTCCATTGCAAAGAATGTCAAATTTCTGTGAGTATTTCGTTAGAAGTATAATATAAGAAAATTAGTACTCGCGAAAACGGACAGAATGACAGTAACATATGTTGTATTACGTGAGGATTATAAGGAATGTCCAGGATTTGATCTGGTCTTTTCATATAAACCTTAACATTGCAATCAGTTTGCTTGAATCCGTGAGGCGGTGTATGCACAATGAAAAAACGTGCAGCCTTTTTAGGTATCAAAACTTCATCAAACAATTCAAGACAAACTTACAGTTTATTTGGTTTACATTTTTGTTTTCTTCAAAATTTTGGCAAGCAATCAATAATTTGAATTAAGTTTATGTCGTTATATCTCCAAAAGTCAGAAATCGGAATTAAAAAGAGCCCGTTAGTCGGTGAATTTGGACGCTATATGTCTGGCGTGTCTGGTCATAACCTGGCAAACCTACTTAACAATAGCATAGTATCATGTTAACTATGACTATCTGTGGTGTTCATGTCTGTTATTGTTTTTACACTGTTTTGTTTTACATTTTAATTCCGTACTTGTGTGAAGCATTAATTAAGCTATAAATGAGACGAATGTAGGCAAAGACATGGCATTGTATTGTTCCGGTTAACTTGAGGACTGTGTAAGAGCAAGATATTCTTAAATTCAAACCACTTGTTTTGTACTTAAATTGATAATGAATGATTCTTAACTCTTAGAAGATAGCAACAATTTATGCGATGGTTTTACATTGTTGGAATGCATATTTGTATGTTTTGTAATATCCTGCGGGACATCCGCATTACATTGAGCGACTTCAGTAGTTTATCTGTTGGATGAGAAGAGAAGATGAAAGAATTCCATTTTGGATATACCATGGGAAAGTTGTGATCGGGCCTGTTACATTTTTTCTCTGACTCGTACTGGATATTTTAATGTTTTGCAGTATGGAATTATCTTGCATGATTATTTTCGTCGTGTTTTTTCATGCTTAAACTTAATACTTCACCTCTCGGATTCTAATATTGCTGACATGCAATATCTATGACCAAATTAATTTTGTGGAATACTACCCGGAGTTACACACTGTGATTTTAAACGATACATAGTCGACCGCCAATCTTTATCTGTGGGATTAGGATGTATTACAGATCATCCTAGGGATTCCACATCTGGCTTGCTTCGTGGAAGTGACTTTATCACCTTGATTGTGATCACATGCATTATTGAGAGAGCATCCGGATGGAGGCGACCTGTCGGCAGGTACCCAGGTAAGATAAGCGGTAACGAGTACATGGCTTAGTGGTTAGAATCCATGCTATCCCTCATGTGTGTACGCGTCAGGTATATATGGGACCCAGTGGTACAAAACTTCATCAGTATGGTCATACATCAAAGTAAAGCTCACAACTGTGATATAACACATCAAAGTAATATTCACACACGTCTTCAACAGAGATACCTGTCGGCCTTCTTACCGATAAGTATCTTTATTGAAAAACAAAGCCTCATTTTTTTCATTGTTTGAAATGGATTAATGTGATATTTCATTAATTTAGTGATTGGACTTTGGACTTCTGGATCCCAGACAAAAGTGAATGACAACGCTACACAGTTGGTTTTTTTCAATTTTATTCTAGAAATTATAACAAGGGAAGGGATGGGGTTAATCGAAAATCGAACAAAAAAAAACTTAAAAAAGAGTAGCGTTTTCATTTTTGATAAAAATAAGCATTAGCCATGAAAATATGAAGTACCCAAAAAGATGTATATTGAACCGTTTTATCACAGCTATCGTTCCATCAATATTGTAGAAATGTTTTGCGATAAACGTCATTCCCCTCCATGTTTACACTAACATCGTTATGGCCTCAACGAAGTGGTTGCTAGTTCTGGTTGTTGATTGAGTGTGTACCGATTTGCCATGCTACATGTATGATGTAAGCCCGAATACTGTTACCGTGGTAATGTACGTTTCACATGCTCAGCAGCAATTTATTAACGGTGAATGGTTTACAAACGACTATTTATGACTTCATCTTGTACAGAATTCTTTGATATGGGGTTGCCATTTTGTTAATATTTAATTTGCAATTGTAAGAAACATCACGTGGGAAAGAATTTATCAATATTTTAGAATACCTTTAGATTAGATTTGACGTATCTCCATACGTTTGGAGTGTGTAGTGAAACATATTACGTACTGAAGCTATCACATGACGCCTAATTAAATGAAACTTACACGCAGACACTTCCACCTGGATTATTTGATTTACATTTCACCACAGCGTTCATCAATATATAACTATCTTAAAAACAACTCACCTTATACTACAGTATCATTAGAAGTCGATTGTAGAAAGTCAAAGAAATGTGTTTCTCCACCAGTTTAAATTCCCCCAAAATGTGACCGACAGGCGACACCAGAAATTGATTACACCTGAAATGTTTTATGATGTGTTCAGAATGAATCCGTTTCCAAATTTTAGCATTATTGTTAAGTGTATAATATTCTAGTAAAGCTTAGCATTCTTTAATTGATGCCACGTTCTGTTTAGCGTGGTGATTCTTTGTAATCTTTGTAACGTTGATTCACTAGAATTCATTATTATCTTCGACCAAGTCTGTGTTTTGCGGTGTCACTTGAAAACCGTCCATCAGTTTCCTTTTAAAATCGTACTATCTAACATCACAAGATCATGATAAGAATTGTTCGTCATTCATGATTTGAGTCACGGAATGTGATTTGGCACTTCTAGGAATGAACGTGTAAACCGCGTCATTCATTGATTACTACAAATGTTTGAAACATTTTTATGAGCATATCGTTTTGATATTAAGTTATTGCTCTTCAACATACATATCAGGTGTACTTTGCGAAGAGCAGGAAGATGAAGAAGGATACGTTCGACTTCATTATAACAAACTTAATTCTAGATATGAAATTCCTGGATAACAGACCATGCTGTATGGTTACAGTGATCTGAAACATATTCTTGATGAAAGCGCAGTGAACTATTTTTTACGGCGTTTTTACCGCAAATAACGTAGCCCCGTCTCGAGCAAATGTAGTCGTTTGTCTTGACGTATTTGATCTGTAAGAGTAGCGTGATATTTGCAATTATATATCTCATACACATTTCTCTATCTCAGAACAGGAAAACAGGCACCAGCTCAATATTTACGTTATCCGGTATGTGTTTTTAATTGTCTTTACAATTTTGAAAGTAAAGCAATAAAATGTGTATTGTTGCATTTATATGAAAAAGCAAAACATTTATGTCATATTTCATATTGGAACATAACAGATTCTAAGATTTCATTGTTTAACGAAACCCTAGCCAGGACAGTTTTAGAGATCCGATCTATATGGATATTGTAGAGTATAAACCCACTTAAACATACCGAATATAAATCATCATTTTTTTCGTTTACAAAATAAAATGTAAAAACTAGTTCGACTATTTATAATCATTTAGTACACTTTGTGATTCTCATACCCTAGGTTTATTAGGAAAATTATATTGGAGGTTGGCTGACACTAAAATGGGTTGTGATTTAAAAATGTAAATTTGATCTTCAGAGCCTCCAATTTTATAACGATGTAACGTGAGTTTCCTCGTGTCTCGTTCGTGTATTGATTGCCACAGGTCGCGAGTAGGGGCATGTTCGTCTTCAGTCGAGGCAAACCTCATTGTAGTATTATAGCCTTAACAGAAAAAAACGCTTAAATACAGACGCATTAAGCTGCAGCGTGTTTCCCTAACATTGTAACAGTTTTAAAATACCGGTTATCAAGCTACAAGCAATATATGATATCGATATTATGAAACGCTATACTCTATGCACTTTCGAAATATATTTTAATTGATATTACATATAAGTTTACTTAGCTGCAGACTGTTTTCATGTGTCGATATAATCAACTGTGTTGTCAGCGAGTTACAAGTTGTGATGTTCTTTCCTCTGTCTGCACCATATTGTATGATTCACCAATAGGTACATCTTAGTACATCACCGATAATATCCTAGTATACTGTCAGGCAAATCCAAAATTCTACAAGTAGCATACTAGTATACCCTCAGTAGCAGTGGTACTGAATCGTTAGAGACCTACTAGAATAAGCATTTGCATAATATTATATCGTCAAGCTCAAACTAGAATACAACCAGTAGCACATCAGTATGTTGTTAGAAGCATGCTAGAATACTAACAGTAGCATAGTATTATACTGTCAGACTCATACTAGAATACAACCATAGCACATCAGTATATTGTTAGAAGCATGCTAGAATGCTACTAATATCATACTAGTATGCCTTCATAAATATGTTAGAATTCTAACAGTGGTATATCATATACCGTAAGACGAACACTGGAATACTCTCAGGATCATGTTAGTTAACGGTCAGACACATACTGTAATACTGCCAGTAGTTTACTGTACCGTCAGACACGTACTAGAGTACAGCTACTAGTATTCTACTGTACCGTCAGACACGTACTAGAGTACCGACACTAGTATTCTACTGTATCGTCAGACACGTACTAGAGTACCGCCAATAGTATTCTACTGTACCGTCAGACACGTACTAGAGTACCGCCACTAGTATTCTACTGTACCGTCAGACACGTACTAG
>JAUMHH010007026.1:128-11284 GCA_032359455.1 Chlamys rubida
CTGATATCATCGTTATAAGCGAGTAATTTACTGTACGTTAGTCTACTGATATCATCGTTATAAGCGAGTAATTTACTTTACGTTAGTCTACTGATATCATCGTTATAAGCGAGTAATTTACTGTACGTTAGTCTACTGATATCATCGTTATAAGCGAGTAATTTACTGTACGTTAGTCTACTGATATCATCGTTATAAGCGAGTAATTTACTGTACGTTAGTCTACTGATATCATCGTTATAAGCGAGTAATTTACTGTACGTTAGTCTACTGACATCATCGTTATAAGCGAGTAATTTACTGTACGTTAGTCTACTGATATCTTAATTTGTACGGTTAGGAATTCTCCATACGGTTCCCTCTTGTGTCCCTACTGTATTTAAACCTGTTTCTTTTTATTCCAATCCGACTGTGAACAGAAATATCTCATTAGATTTATATATTGTGTTATTTATCATTTTTGCTTGCGACATATTGTGTACATTCAAAGTGACAAGCGTGTGTTATGTGTGAAATCAGATTCACTGCCGGTCGACAGCGTGCTACTGTACATATTTACTTCTCACTGAAAGGCCCGGATATTGCGCTATTTCGGTCGTAGCTATATTTACCACCGGATTTCTAGGTAAAACTGACCACACTGGACGTTGCCTTCATGTCATGCCATTATCAACTATGTATAACTTCATTAGGAGGTATATATTTTCCAGTATATAATCGATCTTAAGGGTGTTATTTGACTAAATAGTCCCTTTAAAGGATCCCCGTTCCACTGCCAAAAATCAATCTACGCATTGGAACCTCTTTTCCTGGCATGACTTTATTCCAGTGCTAGACCGGGATTCTAACCTTGGACTCATTAACAAAAAATGTAACGAAAATATTCTATGTGTTTCTTATTTACTTTTCCGTTATTAACAGAAATGAAGAACATTGCGGTGTCAGAACATGTGTAGAAACCCATATCATATTGCCCACCAGTAAAAGGTAAAAAGGGTCACGCAATACAACAAATCATGGTTTTGTGATAAACTTCAATTAATGTACATGGAAATATATCAAAGTCAATCAAAGGTATATCTAAATGTATAAAATATACAGTGGAACGGTAAAATATGACACGTGTATATGTATTAAAAATATACAGTGGAATGGTAAAATATAACACGTGCATATGTATTAAATATACAGTGGAATGGTAAATTATGACACGTGTTTATGTATTAAATATACAGTGGAATGGTAAAATATGACACGTATATAGGGCGAGTTCGATCATCAACTATTTACCATAGTTTGGCTGTTACATTCAATGTGCTTACACATGCTGGTAAGCAGCAACCAATCAGTGCCTTGCTTTCAAATAATCATGCATGCGCAGACGACCACTAGTTGATCTGGTCCGACCACAGGAAATCGGTAGTTTGTACTATAGTTGCCAGACATGCGCACCGTAACTCCTTGTGTCTTTACACAAGCACAATACACGTTTCTAAATTGAGTTCGATCGTACTTTAGTTAGACCACAGTTGCTATAGTTGATGAACTCGCCCTAAATGTAGAAAAATATACAGTGGAATGGTAAAATATGACACGTGTATATGTATAAAATACACAGTTGAAAGTTGAAATATGACACGTGTATATGTATTAAATATACAGTGGACTGGTAAAATATGACACGTGTATATGTATAAAATACACAGTGGAATGGTAAAATATGACACGTGTATATGTATAAAATACACAGTGGAATGGTAAAATATGACACGTGTATATGTATTAAAATACACAGTGGAAAGGTGAAATATGACACGTGTATATGTATTAAATATACAGTGGAATGGTAAAATATGACACGTGTATATGTATTAAATACACAGTGGAATGGTAAAATATGACACGTGTATATGTATTAAATACACAGTGGAAAGGTGAAATATGATACGTGTATATGTATTAGATACACAGTGGAAAGGTAAAATATGACACGTGTATATGTATTAAATACACAGTGGAAAGGTGAAATATGACACGTGTATATGTATTAAATACACAGTGGAATGGTAAAATATGACACGTGTATATGTATTAAGTACACAGTGGAATGGTAAAATATGACACGTGTATATGTATAAATATACAGTGGAATGGTAAAATATGACACGTGTATATGTATAAATACACAGTGGAATGGTAAAATATGACACGTGTATATGTATTAAGTACAGTGGAATGGTAAAATATGACACGTGTATATGTATTAAATATACAGTGGAATGGTAAAATATGACACGTGAATATGTATTAGATACACAGTGGAATGGTAAAATATGACACGTGTATATGTATTAGATACACAGTGGAATGGTAAAATATGACACGTATATATGATTATCAGCAACATACATTTTTTGATATTTTGTGGTATCATATACTTTAAGATATGATGATTCCATATTTTACATAGTTTTAATTGGCTAATATTCATATTATTATATACAAACACAAGGTAACTAAATCAATGAGTTGTCATGGGCACAATATGACAATTGCACTCTAAATGAAATTAGTGATGTTGTTTATAACCCATACATTATCTTTCCTGTTTACTAAGGTAAACATACTTCGACCCATTATTCTAATCTATTTGTAAACCCACGACCTGCATGTCATACGTGCACTGTAGTGAAAAACATTGTCATCCACTTTTAAATCATTATTCAAACATTTTGAAAGATTAACGTGAACAATCTGTAACCAAACCATAAATAATGAATACGACAATAACCATTAAATGTTAATGGAGCAATACAATTAAATTGGAAGTTCATTAGAAAAGAAGTCTAAAGAATTTCTCAAAATTTGCATTCATCCTGCGTTCTTTGCCAATCAATCATTTTAACACTCGAAGATAGTGTGTACAATGGTAGGGTTAGGGTTAGGGATGAAGATAGTGTGTACAATGGTAGGGTTAGGGTTAGGGATGAAGATAGTGTGTACAATGGTAGGGTTAGGGATGAAGATAGTTTGTACAATGGTAGGGTTAGGGATGAAGATAGTTTGTACAATGGTAGGGTTAGGGTTAGGGATGAAGATAGTTTGTACAATGGTAGGGTTAGGGTTAGGGATGAAGATAGTTTGTACAATGGTATTGCCTGTCGAGTCCCCTGCTGAATGACCACAAATTTTCAACATCCAGTTTTGGCTCACCTGGCCCTTCGGGGCTAAGTGATCTTAAGCCGTGACGCGTCCTTCGTCCGTCTGGCGTCAAATTTTCATTTAAACGACCTCTTCTTAATAACCAATATGCCCAGGGTGATTATATTTAACAAGAAAGAGACAGAGATAAACTGCTTCCAATATAGTTCAGATGAATGACCTTCACCAATATTCAAGGTCGCAGGGGTCAGTTATGTTACATAATTTCAAAAATGTATTCTAAATAACCAAAATAGTTAGGATGATGACATTTGGACAGAAGCATACAGGGATCAAGTGCTATCATGATTGTTCAGATGAATGACATTCACCTATATTCAAGGTCACAGGGGTCAGTTATGTTAAACAATTTCAACAATTTATTCTAAATAACCAAAATAGTTAGGATGATGACATTTGGACAGAAGCATGCAGGGATCAAGTGCTATCATGATTGTTCAGATGAATGACATTCACCTATATTCAAGGTTTCAGGGGTCAATTAACCTAAAACATTTAACAACTTCTTTTAAATAACAAAAAGGACCATAATAATGATATTTGTCCAGAAGCATGCTGGGATAAAATGCTACCAGTTTGTCCAAAAGAATAACCTTCGCGCTTATTCAAGGTCACATGGGTCAATTATATTAAAAACGTTATACAACTTCTTCTGAATAACCATAGGTCCATTGTAATGATATTTGTCCAGAAGGATGCTGGGATAAAATGCCATCAACTTTGTCTAAATGAATGACCTTTGCGCATATTCAAGGTCACAAAGTTAAATTTTCTTTAAAATATTTATTCATTTTTTCAGAATAACATTTAAACAACTTTCAAAAGACCCATGGTGATGTTATTTGGCTAGTAGAATGCAGGGATGAGAACTACAAAGTTCGTTTATGGTCTTTACCTACTTTCAAGGTTAGGTATTGTCAAATATATATAAACTTGATATATGACCTAATGTCAATAAACAACAGTTTTAGGTAAGCGATATTTAGCAGGTTGCATGCTGGAATAAGGGTTATAAAGTTTGTTCAACTTAAATACCTTGTTAGATTTTCAAGGACACAGGAGTCAAATGTGTTTTAATTTTTACCGGGTTCTTTTGAATGACTTAGCGTCATACATACTATATTTTGCCTGTAGCTTGATGTTAGTCCAAAGGTTACACGTGTTTGATTAACACCAGGGGAGCGATGCAGGCCCATTGGGCCTCTTGTTCAACCGACAGCTCAATTCATGCCATATTTGATTATAGTCAATGTAGTTGAGATGCCTTATTCGATATGGTCGACTCATTTATTATTTTCTGCTGGTAAAGGGGAGACAAGTCAATCTATTTATTAAATACAAAATTACGACTAAAATATGTGAGTCACTGCGTGAGTGATTTAACTGGAAACTCTTGTCAGAGGCTCAGTTAAAACGTGTTAGTTTTAACCTCTTGTCAGAGGCTCAGTTAAAACGTGTTAGTTTTAAACTCTTGTCAGAGGCTCAGTTAAAACGTGTTAGTTTTACACTGTTGTCAGAGGCTCAGTTAAAACGTGTTAGTTTTACACTGTTGTCAGAGGCTCAGTTAAAACGTGTTTGTTTTACACTGTTGTCAGAGGCTCAGTTAAAACGTGTTAGTTTTAAACTAATTTTAGATCAACATAGTCCACCTCTATGGATAGAGCTTTGTACATGATTATGCATGTTGCCGAACTCTTTTTGAATATATGTATCGTATATACAAGTTTTTTAAGAAATACATTTTTTATGACCATACCATTATTGAAAAATAACAATTAAGTAATACCCAGGCGGGCGAAAACAAAAATATCTGAAAGATTATATCTCCAAAGAAACAACATTCTGCACATCATGATTGCTTATGACTTTGCATAGGCACAATGGCGACGGACTAACTAAATACACATCCTTGCACAGACACTTCAATAGCATACACGCAATAAGTATCTGACTGGGAGTTCCTCAGTTTTCCATATCTTCTGGTAAAGGGACTTTCTTCGAGAAGTCAATTTCCCCGTAATCACACTTGTTCTCTATACCATGGATGGCAACCTTTCCAGTCTCTTCGCCGTCTGTCTTTTTGGTGAAATCTACCTCTAAGTACACCAGGCCATCTTTGTTTGTTGTCTACAACAGAGAGGTAAGCTAAGCTAGAGCAGTGAGGTTTTAAAGTAGGTTCAGTTTTCTTATTTATTTATTTTTGTATTCTGTTTACGAACTAATAACTGCTATGTTCATTTGAGGACGAACCAGGATTTGTTTGCGGTGGAGAAAAACCACCGACCTACGACCAAGTATCTGGCGACTGCCCCATGTAGACCTTAAACCCACGATCCAGTGGTGAGGGCTATTGATCGGACCGGTCAGATGCCTGGACATTTGGCCACCACGCCCCTTTGTATACAATGTAGTACGTATGCTATCAAGTGATGATTTAAGATATTTCATTCAGATGAGAGAGTTATCTATCCGAGTAATGTTATAGTAAACCGATTTGAGTTATGAATCTTACCAATTTTCCTTCGTTGACTAAATTAGCGCATTAATGATTCACGTAAACTTAAAGTCTGATTGCGTTTCCTGAAAATTGCATATAAAACGATCAAATAGATAAATGAATCGTGCAGTAATGTAATTAAGGTAGCAAAGAGATAGCAATATATTTACCCTTGTTGTTTGTGGGCCTTGCTCTTGATTTTTTCCAGCTGAATTGAATAAAATGTAAGAATATTTATTATTTCACTTTGCGAAAAACAGTCCGATTTGATTGGTTGTGCGGAAGTCGTAAATTTAGAGATTTTATGTGATTGGTCGAGACAAATATTCCGTTCCAATTTTCGATAACGGCTTAGCAATGGGTGAGATTGTAAAATATCGGACGCTAATAATACAAATAGTTATATCACATTAATTTTTGTTACAATTTGAAATACTAGTTTTTGTATTGACGTTCAGGAAATAATATGTATATATTAGAGGTTGTCAGTAATACAGTTTCAAATGGGACAGTATTTAAATTTTGACCAATCAGAGGAAACAAACGGCTGCCGTTTTGTTGAAATGTGAAATCTAAGCTACGGAAGTGATATTTGTCCTATGATACACCTACATACGAAATTTGATCAAAATTAGACAATATTTAAATTTCGACCTATCAGAGGCCAGGAAATGGGGGCCGAGTGATCAAATTTGATCATAATTGGACAATATTTAAATTTCGACCAATCAGAGGACAGGAAATGGGGGCCGAGTGATCGTTGTCCCATGATTCACCTACATACCAAATTTGATCGAAATCGGACAATATTTAAATTTCGACCAATCAAAGGTCAGGAAATGGCGGCCATTTTGTTTAATCATAAATCAAAATTGAACAATGTCTAAATTTCGACCAATCGGAGGCCACCGTCCGGCTGACCAGTCGGATGACCGATCGAAAAACGAAAATACTCTTGTGCACCGCCTGTCATACACGAACACTCCTGTAAAGTTTCGTTGAATTCAGCCCTACGGTTTTTGAGAAACTTGTCGGAAACCTAGTCGGCTGAAGAAAGTGGAAGAAAAAAGAATAATAAAAATAATAATAACAAGTACTAATTGTAATGGGGGACCATTACAGAAGTCCCCCAAACCCCCGCAGTTATGTTCGCAGTGCAAAAATATACCTACATATGACATTAGAGCAAAATCGACCAACATTTAATTTCGACCAATCAGAGGCCGTAGCGAATGCGGTTGAATTCGTAGTTCCGTAATACCCCTATATACCAAATTTCATCAAAATCGAACAATATCTAAATTTCGACCAATCAGAAGCTTCCGTGTGGTTGCTATGGCAACGAAACCGATGCGGTTTAATTCGCAGTCCCCTAATACCCCTATATACCAATTTTCACAAAACAATTGACCAATCAGAGGCTGAGGTTTTGATTTAAACATATTTTATTGTCGAAACGGACAAATGGATGAGAGACAAGTTCTAACAACTTACAAGCTCTTCTCATCTTTGTTGACCGATCGGAAAATGAAAGGTCATTTACACAACCCCTCACCATGATGAACACTTGTGTAAAGTTTCATTAAGTTCTATGCAGTAGTTTTTGAGAAATTTGTCGGAAACTTTTACGGCAGAACAAGAAGAAGAAGAAGAACAAGAAGAAGAAGAGGAAGAAGAAGAATAACTAGAATTGCAATTGCGAGTAATAGCGGAATTCACCCCTCCCCTGTTAAGAACGCAGCCATTTTGTTTTTTCACAAAACGAACAACGCAGTTGTGTTCGCAATGCAATACTACACCTACACACCAATTTCATCAAAATTGGACGATATTTAAATTTCGACCAATAAGAAGCCTGCATTTGGCCGCCATTCTGAATCCAAAGTCAAATATTTTTTGTCGAAACAAGCGCTGTCAAGTTGTCATCCCTCCCACCAGGTTTTATTATGTTCCATCGCGTAGAACAAAAGTTACTGGATATGATTTTGACCAATCAAAGGCCAGGAAATGGCAGCTATTTTGTCAAAATGTGAAACTCGGGTTACGAGTGACCGGTGTCCCATGATATAGCTACATACCAAATTTCATGAAAATCAGACAATATTTAAATTTTGACCAATCACAGGCCAAGAAATGGCAGCCATTTCGTTGTTCCACAAAACGAACACCGCAGTTTTGTTCATAGTGCCATACTACACTTACATACCAAGTCTCATGACCAATCAGAAGCCTGCATTTGGCCGCCATTTTGAATCCAAAGTCAATTAGTTTTTTGTCGAAAACGAGCGCTGTGATGTAATCATTTCTTTCACAGAGTTTCATTATGTTCACTCAAATTGAACAAAATTAATGTCATTATCGGATATGATTTTGGCCAATCAGAGGCAGCAGCAGCGGCGGCCATCTCGTATGGTTGTCCAGGAAAAAAAGAGTAAGATGTAAAACTAAATATCATACTGATTTTGTATGCAAAGTATGATAAGAATCCCATTAGTAGTTCCTGAGATTAGTCGCGGAGAAAAGCGGCGGAATGATAATAATAATAACTAGAATTGCAATTGCGAGCAATAGCAGAAGTCACCCCTCCCCTGCTAAGTACCCAGCCATTTCGTTTTTTCACAAAATGAACACTGCATTCGTGTTGGTAGTGCCATACTTCACCTACATACCAAATAACATAAAAATTTGACAATATCTAAATTTCGATCAATCAGAGGAAATGGCAGCCATTTTGTCGAAATGTGAATCTGAGGTTACGAATGTGACCGGTGTCCCATGCTATACCTACATACCAAATTTCATGAAAATCAGACAATATTTAAAGTTCAACCAATCACAGGCCACGAAATGGCAGCCATTTGCTTTTTTTCACAAAACGAACAACGCAGTTTTGTTCGTAGTGCCATACTTCACCTACATACCAAATTTCATCGAAATTGGACGATATTTTAATTTCGACCAATCAGAAGCCAGCATTTGGCAGCCATTTTGAATCCAAAGTGAAATATTTTTTTCTTGAAAACGATCGCTGTGATGTTATCATCCCTTTCACCAAGTTCATTATGTTTCGTCAAATAGAACGAATGTTATTACTGGATATGATTTCGGCCAATCAGAGCAGTGGCGGCCATCTTGGATCTTATAAAATAAGAGTCAGATGCACAACTACTAATTGTACTGATTATATATGCAAAGAATGATAAGAATCCCATAAGTAGTTCCTGAGATTAGCCGCGGAATCTTTTACGGCGGAAGAATAAAAAGAATAATAAGAATAAGTAAGAAACGGAACAATAACAATAAGTCTCCCCGACTTCGTCTGGGTCGACTTAATAAGTAAGAAACGGAACAATAGCAATAAGTCTCCCCGACTTCGTCTGGGGTGACTTAATAAGTAAGAAACGGAACAATAACAATAAGTCTCCCCGACTTCGTTGGGGTGACTTAATAATAATAAAAATAAACGGAGTAAAACCAATAAGTCCCCCACTTCGTTTGGGGGACTTAATAATAATAATAAACGGAGCAAAAACAATATGTCCCCAAACTTTGTTTGATGGACATAATAACGGTAATTGAAATACATGAACCGATTATAAAGAGAAAAAAAACTCTTTTGTTTTAGTAAAACGAGAATATATTTACCTGTGGGTTTTGATACCGTACTATACATGTCTCTTGGTCCAGCAGACTTGGCTCTGTCTACAATATTGGCAAAAGGTTAGTAAGTTAGAAGTAAGTCAAACTATTCTGTCATAATGTACCTTAAGGTAGATTGTCCAATCACTTTTTCTACTGTGTACTTGGCTACCTGTAAATTTGATGTTATTTTCTCTATATTCATACTAAGACCATTATCAGGGAGTTGGAAGTTCTCTCTAGTATATAAAGTTAACATTTACGTATTATTCTAACTGATAATATAACCAATGACACAGTGGTAAAGCACCGTACTGTATAACAAACAGCTTAACATAAACTATGGCCAGTAATACAGTGATAAAATATCGTGCTTTATAATCAAGAGCAAAACTTCTTCTTTAACCGGAAACAAAGTGGTTAAGCATCTTGCTTAATAATCAAGAGCATAACTAATACTTTAACAGGAATCAAATTGGTTAATAATTGGAGATGAAGAGATCGGCGATCGACACCTTGTTGAGGAGCCAAAATGATCTCGTGGTAAATAAATTATAAAAGGTTAGTTTTTTAGTATCTAATATTTGCTAAAGCAAAAAGGCAAGCAGTCGAGGAACTTTTTTCTCATTGGAGATACAACTCACAACGTTAAGACACTATACCTTAAGGTTAATTATTGAGCAATTTCTAACATGTCATTAGAAAAAAGAGTGAATCAGAAAGAAATTAACGTTAGCAACTTAAAGTTAGAAATACAGCATGGCTCCTGTAAAGTATGGAAACATGGTTATTTAATCAGAAGTTAATTCTTGCAATTCTTATCAAAATGTAAAAAGTTGATATTTCATATCACCTTTGGCTAACTACAAAACATATTTCACTAGAAAAAAAGCGGATGATTAAATACATGTCAATTAAAGTCAAAAACAGCCAATGAACAGAAAAAAAACATTTTAATTTACGCACAAATGTAAATTCCTTACTTACCTGAAAGCTAATACTTAAACTAAAAGTGTTAGAATTCAAAGTATGTATTTACCTGTTGCACTGGGCTTTGTTCCTGTACCGTATACGTTGCTAGGTCCGGCAGATGCGGGTCTATCTAAAATATCGATCAAAATGTATTTCAAGGTTAATTCGTAGTTGAAACTTTATTGGCAATGAAAAGTAGCACATTTTAATGTTTTATCTTTAATTTTTCATCCATTGTATTTTCAAATGTATGACTATACGAAACACAAAAGGCAGCTAATTTATTAGCTTAATTTATGCCTTGAAAAACTCAAAGAAACCTATTGATCTCAGTTTATGATTATACTCCCCAATTATTAAGGGAGTTAACTTTTAAATTGTGTTTGTATGATTTTATATTAAAAGGTAAGCATTTCAAATTCAAATTCTTTATATAATCGGATGAGAAACTTTTCCTCTAATTTCATTGGTCAAGACATATTAGGAAACAATCTTGATACGCATGCGCACTTTGTAGCGTCACTTCTAGCTTAAGCAGAAAAAAGTTTGCATTCAGCCTCCACGAGTGAACTTTATATATCTTATAGTTAAGCAGTTTACGGGATCAATTTCAAACCCACCCTCTTTCCACCCTTCTGCAAAATTTCATTTCTTCATTTTGGATTGTACTGCAATTTTAATTTACACAATATCTTTTTTTTCTGGTTTGGCAGATTTTTACAACTCCACTATGGCTAAAGGTCATAAGAATATAATTAGCAAAACAGTGTGTATTGATGTACATTTTGTAATCTAGGTTATGTAAGTTAACTTGTGATCAAATGTA
>JAUMHH010007037.1:0-11284 GCA_032359455.1 Chlamys rubida
AGTAACGTCATCAATTTTTGAGAAAACGACGTAATTTTCTCACACAAACCAATGACGTAAAAATCAATACCTGCTCACAAGAGAAGATAACTCTGCAATACGCAAAGACGGAATAAGTGAATCATTAGATAATGATTTTAAGAAATATATATTCAAGGGCGATGACTCTTATTAAATGATGCTAATTGGAGAAAATAAATATATATATACAAGGGAGATAGCTCTTATTCAATAATGCTTATTAAAAACTAACCAAATTGAATTTAGAAGACTTTATCCAGATTGGTGCAGTCGGGATTTATCTAATTTTATTTTGACAGAATTTTTGTATTTATCCAACAAGTTAAACACATATCTCTCTTATCTATAGACACTTATCCTATACAGTGGTCCTCAATTCTTAATGATAAACCCTTGTCATTCCCACGAGTTAAAGCTGTATCAGGTAAATACCATGTCTTGGAATCTCCATCCTAGTCTCCGGGGATAAAAAAACCAATACAGCAAACCAACTATGTTCCAGACTGTGTGGACAAAAACATTTTTTTTTATTGATTTCTGTTTTAGCATTAACTTTTGAAGCTGTAGATATAAATCTTTCAAGTTTTATGCTGAAAGTCTAGAAGGGTCTTAGTAGAAATAATATACTTATAAAATTCACATAAAGAAAGTAGGTTTAGCAATGAGAAAATTTTCTTGTGTAATGCATGGATGAGTGTCATTAGGATTGCCAATCAAAGAATGATTTCCATCTCCTGATTTTGTAACAGGTGTTTCACATCTATCCTCAAATTTGCAAAACTTGATGCTTACTTGTTTTAGATGTACAATAATACAAAGTTTTAACAAATAGAAGATGTTAAATGTTATTGAAATTCAATGTTTTTGGTTTTCCAAAAAACTTCAAAAATTAGTTTGTGTTTCAGGGTGTTATAGCTAAGATCAAGGTCAACATGTTTCAGGGTGTTATAGGTCAAGGTCAACAAGTTTCATGGTGTTATGGCTAAGGTCAAGGTCACCATGTACTATTTTCAAAAGAATCTTTGTTACTCATATGACTTTTTAAACCCTTTTAAAGAAAATTAAATATTTACAAGTGGAATGAGTTGTAGACAGGTGTAATGATCTTCAGTACCAGAGAATGAAGTTACTAGAGTGATACATATCTGGGAACTGTTGACAGGATGTAGGTATATGTTCTATAACAGACTGATGTACTTGTGAGGGGGGGTGTATCTTTTGAGGTACTTTGTTTACATCAGTATGATCTGCACTGGAGGATAGTATTTATTACACCTCAAGTATATCTATAAAAAAAATATATTAAATTATCACTGGTATCCATTTCTGAAATATTCCATAGCATACAAAGAACACCATCTTTGCACTTTTAACCCTGAATTGGTCAAAATATGGAATATCCTTGATATAGTTTTATACAAATTTCATCTCGGTACCACTAAGTAGTGCACCACCAGTCTACACTAGTTGCATGTCTCTATCACGACCTTGTACCTGTAACGGCCATCAGGTGCATATCGACCAGAACGACACAGCTGTTGTCTCTTTGTATTAACAAAAAGGTCGAGCTAGTTGTAATATAATAGTGTTGTGAGTACTGTAACTTATACAGAAATAGATAACTTATACAGGTAACTTATACAGGTATCTTCAAAGATCACAACATAGCATTTCACTCATTTCTCTATGAAATTTGATTGGTTAGAAATTGTTTGTTCAATTATTTTTTATTATTTTTTTCTTCTACTATCAACATCTTCTGCAGCATTACATTTCAGCCCATTTCCTATGGAATTTGCATGTTGATCGACTAGATGTTATCATTGTTTGTACATGTACCTAAAATCAACATCCTTCCCATCACTGAATTTAACAAATGTTGTTTGAAATATATTTTTAAAAGCCTTTTGTTCAGTACGTCTTGTTTAAAAATATTGTTCAGATCTAAACTCCCCAGCCTCCCTGGTTGTTGTCCATTTGTTTTACTTGCTTTATATGCAAAAAATATTTGTTATAAAAAATACGACAGTAATCTGTTTCGGTAAATTTTCTATTGACCGCCAAATGCCAGACATGGAAGGCCAATGATAAATGGTTGACTGTCATGCAATGCACCAAGTCAATGTAGCACGCATCTGTCATGGGGGGCCTGACGGGTGGAATATTGGCTAAGATGCATCAGCAAGTTTAAGTTGGCTAGACGGATTCAGAATTGGCTGAGCAAGTTACTTTTGTCAAACTTTGTTTTGTGTGACAGCTGTATAGAGAAAATAGAAGTTTCAAATCTTGATATGTTCACACAAAATGGTTTTTTAAGCACACAGAATAAATTACGTACTGTGGTACTGAAACACTGCTCTGTGATAATCAGGATTTTCTTAATAGAATGTTTTGCTTACCGAAGGCTATGACAGAGAAATTTCAATCTGAGTGGTGATATTTTTTTTTTAAGTACGTAAAATTTAATTAGTCAATCATAATGTTTATAATTTCCAGAAGTGTAAAATAAAGAGGAAAAAAATAATTTGGAAAAAAAAGGATATTCTCCTTCGTCTAACCTGTGGCATTCTTCAAGCTGAAGGATAGACATTCGAGAATGTCACCCAAGGGTGGAGATTTCTCTAGTATACCAATCGTTTTCTCCCACTCTGTCATGGATATCTTTTCTTTCCTAATTTGCTCAGGTTGAAAGCCTATCAGGACATCACATTTAAGTGTTTTTGTTGTGTTACCTCAATTTGTGTTCCCTTCTATGTTGTCGTCACATAATTGTGTTATCTGTCATACTCTGGGGTTAACCCTTTCACCCCTATGTAACTTTAGTAGACTCGACCATGCATTGATCTGGATGAGTCCATTATGGTCTACAGTGGTGAAAGGGTTAAAGAGATATCATGCTCTCAGGGGTGACAGAGAATTCTTGAACAGGTAAATTGTGGGACAATTCTGTTGATAGGGGAAATATGTTGTTTAGATGATGAGTATCTGCAGATCTAACTGTTAAATTTGGAAGTTAAACTGATTTCTTCTCTTTGCAGAATTTCGACACGAGCGAATCTAAACTACGCAGAGAATTTGAAGTATATGGACCCATCAGAAAAGTGAGTATATTTTTCCATTATTGCAATTACAAGCTTAACCATTTGACTATTTTTATGTGGTACTTCAATTAGCTTATGTCTTCACCTGACCTGCAGAGTGGACAACTGTCAGTGTCTGCTTATATCTTTGCTGGTCAGTAATACTGACCACTCTTCTGGTCATCCTAACAGGCTAGTCTACCCTCTGGTCAGAATGACCTTACTTTTGGATAAGGAAAGTTGCTCATATGGTAAAGTCTTTCTATTTAGCTTCCTTTTCACCAACTTTGTCGGCAGAATTATGAAGACCAGACAGTGTTGTAAAGCACTTATAAAAATTCATGCAATTTATCAGCATTACAAAATTCCTGAATCACCTATTTTGGTTGACCATTTTTTTCCCGGATGTTGGACCTTTGGTTCTCTTCACAACATGATAAATCCTGGACTAGCTCTAACCAATAACATACTGCGGCTATGAAGGCTGACATTTGTGACGGAGGAAATATTTTTAAGGTGAAAGCCATCAGTGTTGTAGACAGGCGATGGTCATATGGATCATTTCCATTGACCTTCACCTTCATGTTATACTACTGTACGGAATGGAGGTCGGACCAACAGTATGATGATATCGGTGGTGGCAGATCATTTTGTTAGATATGAGTATCAGCCAAAGACACCACAGAGTAATGCTAGCTGTGTTGGTGACTTGGTCAAAATATTCATTAACTCATTCACCCCTACATATTTAAACTGGACTTGCCCAGTCATTGATTTGGTAAGGTTCAAATGTGACTTAAGGGGTGAATGAGTTAAATTTCAATAATACAATTTTCAGCATTTTTGATGCAAATGTTTAAACCCTTTGTTAGATTAAAACTATAACCTATTCCATCTAATGATCCATCTGCTGTTACAATATTTTTATTTCGTTAAATTTGTAACATGTGAAAAAACGCCTGAGGATTTGTCACAAATGGAGGTGAAACAGACTCAATGAAATTTGTGACTTTTCGCATTGGGTAACGATGGTATAATCTAGGACATGGTTGACCACCTGATCTCCTAGTCTAAAACAGTATTCATCTTCTTATAAACAATTCAAATGATAAACTAGTGCATAAAAATCCCCGTCCAGCTTGTGCTATAATAGGAATGTAAGGTTCCCTGTTCCCCTGTGAAGAACTGAATAATTCATTGGATGCTTTTTTTTTAGTAGTGACTTTAGCAGTAAGTAGTAAATCATTTTAAGAAAGAAAATTATACCTTCTGGAGTTTATGGATTCACCATTACTGATTTGAGTATAAAAACACAACTGTGCCAGACCAGGAATCGAACCCTGAACCTTAGATCATTATACTGTCGCCCTAAGCAACTGAGTGACATGGTCAACCGTATTACCTTAGCCAAGCCACACTACAGTCTTAGCCCGAATGAAATGAAGTGAGAGTGTAAAAAAAACTGGAATTTTCCTGTGAGTAACCTGTAGTGAGACAGGAATCTTTTAACTCATTCAACCCTGACGACACAATTAAACTCTTCCAATTCAAAGGTTGGAAAAGTTTATTATGAAACTTCAGGGGTGAATGAGTTAAGTGCTAGTGTACACCTAATGAACCCTGTGAATGTAAATTAGTTCATGAAATGATGGCATGTATTACAGATACATGTATTGATACCACTGAGGTAATTCAAAAATTTTAATTATTTATATCATAAAGGGGCATAACTCTAAAATATATATCGGGTAAAAATGTACAAGGTAGCATGTTGATGGTTACTTTTATGATGTTGCCGTTTTGTGTTATTCGTACAATGATGGCGAGTATGATACACATGTGGCGTCAAGCCTTCCTGTTCGAAAACATTTAATATAAATAATAAAAGGCTTAATGTTTCCAACAGCAGTTTTCATTATCTGCAACATAATGTAAAGTGCAAAAACATTTAACAAAGTACTAGGGTAGGTCTAATGAATAGAGGGAGGACAATGCTTCGTCAGGATGGCAGCAAAAACAAAAGATCTGCTTTACATGAGAACCCAATTTTGCCCATCACATGCGACAAAAGGTCCCAATATGTTACAGTATGCCATGGAGATAGTGTGTGTAATCTTAAGTGGAGATTCTGTATTGTTTACCGCGGGAACAACACTGGGAATCGCTGTTCGATCAATGTCTCTGGAGTGTTTAGCTTCTACGAAACCTAGTTACTCCGTATTAATGTGACTGTAATGATACCAATAGGACCCTGCCAGCCTCCGTACCAAGCCTCGTTATGGGACCCGTGGCCACTGCTGGGAGAGGGCAATGATCCGGTATCTTACCACTTGCATAGTTATGGTAGAATTTGAGTGGTTGTACTGTAGACTATTGATACCAGTCATACAGATACACCTAGCATTGATTTTCTATTGTATGTATGTGTGGTTTGCACTTAGTGCAAAGGTTTACAGGTGCGTTTTGAAATTGTTTTTAGGAAATGAAATGATGGATATGTAACAAACCTAATGGAATCATGTAAAGTACTGTTAAACACTGTTTGAGAGGAAAAAAAAGGTCTCTATGTTGAAACCTTTCAGAAACAGAATTGTTTCCTTTTCATGTCCTTAAAATGTTAACAATAATGGTATCATGAAAGATCCCTGTACCAATCCCAAAAAAAATATTTAAAAATGTATTGGAAATTTTTTTCTGGCATGACTGCAGATTTGATAAATATTTCCTGAAAAGAAAACTATACCTATGGAAGTTCAGTTGAAAAAGAGAGAAGGTGAAATAATAATAAAATAAATAAGTGTTCCGAGTGTAAAAATGCAATGAGGCCAGACAAGGATTCGAACCCTGGACCCCCGATCTTAATACTGTCATTGGAACCATTTGAGCTACCTGTAAATGATGTATTGCACTAGAAAAAAGCAATTAAGATGCACAACAAGAGTATGTATAGGTAATAGAAGTAAACATATGTCGATTTTTGAAATCATTTTGATTCTTGGAAAATTAGTTTAAAAAAAAGAACGGTGTCAAGAATGTCCTGCCTAAGGATAGCTTTCTGTGTCATGTTTTCACCGTCACACCTTCCCTCCTGTTGAAAATACCTACACAAGTCGGTCATCTGTTACTGCAGGTTACCTGATGTGTCGATCACACTCAGTACTTCATTGTGTGGATTACATAGCAAAGTTGATCAGAAAACAGAGAATTATAGAATCTCGAGCAGTTGATTGATGAAAGTGGGACGTGACATTGATTATTTTTAACAGAATTTGACTCTGAACACGCTAAAACTCATGGTAGCGATGTAAGTCAATTGTGGAAATTAATTTGTGTGTATTCAGAAAACACATTGGGAGTGTCAGGACCTGCGAGTCTGGTGCGAAGTTAGTGTTAACCACTGTTGTAGGCCTCCTTGATTTCCTCTGTGTAAACTCGGTACTACTTTATAGGCAAGAACATTTCCATTTCAGAAGGCAGCTCTGAGAGTTAGATTTTTATGGGAATAAATAATTCTGTTGCCAAGAGGGAAATGATAATCCAATAGGAAAATTTCCATATGTTACTTGTTGACCCAATTGAAAACTAGAATTTATTTCTGTCCTAATTTACATTTTCAATGGCATTCTTATTTTGTAGCCCAAACTAGAAAATATTAGATAAATTGACATGTACACTTCTTTATCATTCAAAAAAGTTGAAATTATATACATATGGATTGAATAACATTTTCTAGGTTGAATGGTAATTGAGCATTTTGGACTTGTATTTATACAGGCATGAACATTGAAAGAATGCTGTTCACTACATATATTTACTAAATTCTTAATTTGATTATAGTTCTTTATGATATCAAAATATTTAACCCTTTCACCCCTATGTAACTTTTATACCCTATACCATTAATTGATATGGATGAGTCCATTATGGTCTACAGTGTTGAAAGGGTTAAGTACTCTCTACTATTTGCTGTATTGAAATATCTGTATTGTCATAGTTCAGAAAATTCCTAAAACAGCTTAACATATGAGTACACACACTAGAGATTTAATTGTCAATGAACTAAACTCTAAACACCATTTCCCAAAATATCTCTGATTTGTTTTCATTTGTATCTAAGATTATCTGATTTAAAAAAAACAACATGTTTAACTGAGATATTAGTTATATAGTACATGCTGTAAACATTTAAATCTATTCCTACAAAGACTCCAACAAAAACGTGGTATTTCCAAATATGGAGCGTTAATTAGCATAAAAAACATTTATAAATACATGTCTCTGTCCTCAAGTGTCTAACAACTTCCCATCATGTATCAAATTTTCTGTCGTAGTGATGTACATACAAATACAGATAAAATTTAATAAGGTTCCATTGACTGTCCTCCTACAAATCAAACATCCAATCCATTGAGAGTCCAGCACTTTTGTTGTCGGGAGCTTGTTCCTGTTTTAGCAAGATTTTTAATTGCGTAAAATGTCTAGAATTTCTTTATTTGCTCCGATTCTGTTACTATTCTGTTACGTCCAATGTAATTAAAAGTCTTATTTATAGCCAGCCGAATAACAACAAAGGGGATGTTCAAGCTTCTCAGTACTAGGGGGGAAAATAGGTCAAACAAGCATTAGCTGATGAAGAGATAATAAATACTAGCAGATGTTTGGGGAATGCATTGTTTACTCAACTAGTATCAATTAGCGATTCTTGACCTGTTACAAATATATCTTAAATTTGAATCCAAAGAAATTAGCAAAATAAAATTATCAATTTCAAACACATGCTTTTTCATATCAATTTAGTTTTTCATCTATTCGAATTACGCTTGAAATACAATATTGAAACAATTTCATAAAATATTAAACGATTCCCAACTGACAAAGCTTGAGTTGTCGGACACAGACTATCTGTATCAGAACTATCTGTATCAGACACAGCTAATATTCTGATCATGTTGCCAATTTTAGAAACACAATCCTATCCCCAGAAGCTAATGTAGAACCTGCTTCAGTTCTTATCTAGTTCCCAAGTCGTTGATGACATGTATGTGTACTTAAGGTCCATAGCCTTCTCCACCAATATTTCTCTGGGAGCTGATGAGGACCAGGCACCAATACCCCTGGTTCTGAGGTGAACTTTCCTGGTGTAACCTTATGGTTGTAACCATACCATGGTCAGGAGTATAGCCTAGAATGCAGACTGATAGTCATAATCATTCACAAGCTTGTATTCGGGGTCATTAAAAAGCTTGTATGTTCCAGGTCAAAATAACAGGTTGGTGTATTCTGGGTCATTAACAAACTTGTATTCTGGGCCATAAACAGGCGGATATTCCTGATAATTAACATGCTTGTAAAGTCATTACTATCCTGTAGTTTGTCTGAAGCACCAGCTGCATGGCTTGCAATGATAACAATGAGAACTTTTCTCTACCCTTTATGCCTTTTCACCATCCTTCATACATTTCCGATGTGATTACATCTGTTCGGTGCGGCCTTGCATTTAATTGCTACTTTCAACACGTTCTGTATCATAACAGTGGGGAATCTGAAGTGCTTTAAATCCGAAATGCCACCAGGGGATGATGTAAATAGACAAAGTCTGCCTTGTTTTATACACTCCATGCACTTGTTTCTCATTTTTGAGAAGTTTATTGGACTCCGGACAGCTTTCTGTAGGATTGGTAGTGGTGAAGTTCAATAAATCATTTTTAGTTTCCTCCTTTAGAAAGCCGGATAGCATTTCACATCAGGGAATTGGTCATTTTCTGTCTGGTTTTGGTGCAGTTCTGACTATAATGTGACTTGCTGTAGATATGGCTGTTGCCGATGGTAACAATTCAATCGGATAAAACAAATCCAGAATTCTAATAAGACTTCATAAATCTCTATTTCATAGTGTTAAAAGCAGGAAGCAGCAATTTTTATACAATTTTCAAAACAAAAAACTGGAATACACTGGATAATTATCAAATAGAATTGTTGCTGAAATGAGAGGTTGAAATCAAAGTAATCGCTTTGTTTTCAGAGCATTAATTTGAGAAAACTGGTACAAGTGTTATGAAAGGATTGGCTGGTTCAAATATTTGAAATGATTCTATCGTTCTCAAAGGTAATTGCAAACAGGATGTTTATTGTAGCATTCAAGATCTGAGTCGTCGGTTACGTCGGAATCTCTTACGAACATGTGTCTTACCCTGAGGTCGTCTTTACTCAATGTATAAATGGATTGATATTTATGGAACTTATATCCCTTCTGTGATAATTTAGAATAAACAGAAAATCCTCTTTGATTTTCTCCACTTCCATCAATGCAACTGTCGATGATAGCTCTGCGTAAGCCAGTCGTAAATAGACCGTGTAATCTAGGACTGAAAGGAATGGAAAATACATATTATAGATTTGTACTGTGGTTTGTCTGTGATGTTTTTCATCATATGGTGTGTACTTGATGTAGGGATCTGGTGTTGTATGACCAAAGTCATTATATCGTAAAAATATTCTGAAATGTAATGTGGGACATTACTAAGGCTCTGTGAAGTAGTAATCCTTCCTCAGTGATTCACTTCCTTTCCTTGTAGGAAAATATCCCAAGATATACTCTTCTACTACAGGGATTATCAAACATTTTCTAGATGACACAATCAAATTTTTAATGTAAAACTAAAAACCTAAGAAAAATAGTTCATGTAAATAAAGTTCAGTCTATACTTAAATCACACTATCAAATCATTCGGATTAAAAGAGAGTGCTTTTCCAATTTAACAGGGATACATGTTCAAATGAATATCAGCTTCCCTTGGGTGAGCATTTTAGATGAAATATTCACAACATACAGAATTTGAATCACAGAAACATTTTGTTTGCATTGCGTGCAGACATGATTGTTGATTATTTAATTACCAAGTCCCATTATTGAAGACTTAGTGCATAACTATGTTAGGGAAAACAAATCTCCATTTTTTTTTCCTTTTTAAAATTGATTATTTCTTTAGGATTTAGTTGAAGAATGGTCACTATGGATGGGGGACTATTACACACTGAAATAGGATCCTGTGTCCATCTATATGCAGAGTTATTGCCCTTTGTACATGAAGTTTATCTAGAGTTGAATGACTGTGGAGTAGCTACATTTTTCCATATTCATGCAATGAAATAATGACGCACAATACAGAGATTTTGTAACATATCACTTTGATGAAATGTGGTGCAGAAATATGTATAAAATATAACTGAATTAAATTATGTTTCAAGATTGTATCAGTATTTGCACTAATTTGATATGTGTATCTAACGAGGTAATAACCGTTCCATAGATTTTATCACTGGTAAAATTCTTCATTTTTTGAAGATTAATAATGATTTTGTGATTTAATTAGCGCTGCCTGTTTTGAGCTGAATTCAACCATGATAAAAATGCCACTGTTTGAACTGCAGTTTGATGTATAGAGGGAGAATACACCCCTCAGGAAACTATCCAGTTGTTATGTGATTAACGGACTAGTGTTAATTTGATGGTGCCAATTCTGCTACCTCTGTGGCAGCGGGATACCTCATTAGACGAGTTAAACTTCCTCATGCAGAATGAATATTGATGTCAAAGCAAACTAATTTCCAAGTCAAGGCTTGGAACCTCTCTGGTGACCTAATTTAGTCGAATACCAAAAAAATATAACTGTTCAAAAAAAATATGAATATTATTTTTCTCCAGAATTTATGAGCATGGAGGGGGTTAAATCATCATTATTTCAATCAACAAGTAAGTTAGACTTACATTTATTGAGCTTGCATCATAGCCTTTTCCAAAGTTGTTTGATACCGTATATATTTAAATAAAAGAGTCAATATCTGAATTGTAGAGGAGATAATTCTGTTGTCCAGTCAGTAGTTCCGTTATCCAGTCAGTAATTCTGGTATGAAGTCAGTAGTTTTTGTGTCGCCTTCGACGGATGTCGGAAAAGACACATAGGCGCTGCTTTTCCGACGGCGGCGGCGGCGTCGTCAACAATGTTAAGGTTTTGCGTTTAGCTCTGTTTCTGACAAAGCTACACCTACAAAACCTTGATCATAGATGTAGCATGGGTAGTGGAGCCTACTGCACTAAAAATATTCCATTGATTTCTGCATTTTTTTGGTAAAAACCTCAAATTTCTGGACTTAGAAAAAAACTCAACGTTAAGGTTTTGCGT
>JAUMHH010007048.1:0-11284 GCA_032359455.1 Chlamys rubida
CATTGATCTGGACGA
This sequence comes from Chlamys rubida, assembly GCA_032359455.1. NCBI lineage: Eukaryota > Metazoa > Mollusca > Bivalvia > Pectinida > Pectinidae > Chlamys > Chlamys rubida. Next base: position 16 of record JAUMHH010007048.1, read on the forward strand.
GTCCATTATGGTCTACAGTGGTGAAAGAGTTGTAATCATCTACATTGTCAATTATGTGAAATTATTTGTTATATAGTCCATATAAATCACATGTTGTCATGCATTTTACAGAATGGTAGTATTTCTAAATTTGAATATTTGAAAATAGAGACAAAAAAAGAAAAAAATATAAAACTGTAGGGGTCAAACACATGACCTTTACATTGCAAAGCTAACACTTTACCTATGGTGCCATACAGAAATTATGAAACCATCAGATCAAATAGGTGTCCAATTTATGGGCCGCAATGTAAACAAAAACTTGATAGGGGAAATCACTCTAAGCCAGAATACTCCTTTTAAATGCTTCATCTTCTTTATAGAAGGGAGACTACTCCAAGTAAGAAATAACTCTGATTGGAACTCTTCTGTGAGATTATAATGGATGCAACGGTACTCTTACCCTTAATGCCCCGTCAACACAAAATTCGTCCACTTAATATATTACTATGAGAAGTCTAGATCATGGTACTAAAATCTTATTGCTTGTATCAAGTATTGTTCTCATTAAATTTCAGATCAGAAGTAATTCAATAAGCCTTCAGTCGACGATGAGGTTGGACAGGTGTTAGTAATGACATACCTCAGATTCATCCATTTCATCAATCCAATCGTCCGTGAATCCATCATCAGAAGGCAGACCTCGTTGACGCCCTAAAAGTGTTCAAAAACAAAAGCATAAGTGATTCTGAATTCAATTTTTCCCAGAATGACAAAAATCACACTTTCCAGGCATGTAGAGGTCCTTGTATGCTAAATTAGGATTGATACAGAAACTAACCTGAACTCTGACCCCTATCAATTTCCACTTGAACAAATCTAAAAAATCACAGACCACCATACCAAATCCAAGTTGTGATAAAATCTCTGATACTTATCAAACTTCTCAAAAAGGATATTTAGAAACCATTGTTTACAACATGGTACTCCTTGGTTGACCTCCCTCCATTTTTTTTTTAACGAAGTGAAAGTACAACCATATATAACACTAATCAAGAAATGTCAATACTTTGGCACTTTATTGATTTTTGTGAAATTTCTTTGAAGCATCTTTGTCTTTTTCATTATTCATTAGGATTAACTGTTAACACATAACAAATTATTAATAATTTATTACTGGATATACAATCATTGAAAGTGGGTCAAGGTCATTAATTTGAACAAACTTGATAGCCCTTTAAACCAGAATACTACAGGCCAATAATCATGACCCTAGGCCTCTCTTTGTTATTCAGATGAAGTTGTTTAAAGATTGTAGCACTTTTGACCCCTGTGACCTTGCATGTGGTTTGAGGTGAATTAAACACCCTTTCATTCCAGCTACTGGTCAAACATCATCAGGACTACCTGTTATTGGTTATTCAGACATTTTTTAAGAAAGATTTTAACACATTTGACCCCAGTGACCTAGAAAGTGGGTCAAGGCCATTGATTCTAGCATGCTACAGGCCAAACATCATGACCTTTCTGTTATCCGGAAGTAGGTGTGTAAAGTAAAAAGTTAACATTTGATGGACAGATGATAGACACAGCATCATCACCTGAGCTAAACGGTCCTCAGGCCCGGTCAGCTAACTTAAATGATGTCATTAGAGAGATATATTATTACAATATTATGTCACTATGGAGACATGCTAACTTGACAAGAGATCATGTAAACGTTACTACACAGATGTTCCAACTTTGCTGTCTATGGTTACTGGTAAGATGTAATGATTACATTGTTGACAGGGAGATGTTCTTACATAGAAAAGGTTGCTAGGGAAATGTATGATCTTATAAATGGTTGCTATGGAGAAACATGTAAAACAATTATGGCAATACACTGGCTGTCATGGGACTATACTAAAATGACAATGGTTGCTATGGTGATGTACTAACTAATGAATTGTCCTGGAGATGGTATCTTGCCTCCTGTAAATGGATCACTTTTGTAGGGCCGCTCCTTGCGTTCCCGCCGTTTCTGCAATGCTTCTGGAGTACTGTGTGATACGTCGGATGAGGAACGGTAAACGTTCAGGTTCTGAATCAATAAAAATTTGAAATAATCTGAATATAACTGTCAACTTTGACTGCATAAAATTATATTTGAAAGGATAAAATGATAAGCAATGCCTCCTAGTCTCTCATATGATATCACAGGAATTTAATTTGACTGCTTTCTGGGTTAATCTTCCATCCGAAACCTAACACAAAGTATACCTACCATTGGCATACAGGAGACATAAATAATTGAATCTGTAACCCGCATTAACTTATCAAGACCCGTCCTCATATGACCCTGGCTGTTGTGAGGGCGTTAAACCCCAAACAAACAAACAAATAAACTTATCAAGAACTATTTCTGCAGGTTCAGAAGAATGTCCTGGGTAGTCTAGGGGCTTGTCATGGAGTTCAAATGACAAAAAGCTGACAAGCTAGTGGGTGGAAGGGATGAGGGTGTGGGGAAGTAGTGGAGACGGAGTTTGGGGGTCTGGGGAATGTTGAGTCTTACCTTAGTAGAGTCAAACGTATCGGCAGAGTAAGGATCCGTAAAGTTTATCTCGCTTTCTGATTGTTGGACATTGTCACATGATCTGTAGATATTATCGATACTGGTTGGAAGCCATGACGACGGTTTGTTACTTGTGTCAGATGTAACTGACTCGGACGTCGACATGAACGACTGGTCACCGGGGTTACCTGGACCTTGAGTCACTGTTTCTTCCTGGTCGGACAGAGGAGAGTTCAACAGCGGTTCGGGAAACACAAAAATTGGACCCACATGTTGGTCAGGCGAGGTCATCGATGAAAAATTAAAAGGACTTGGTGTGTCGGAGAAGAAAGGATTTTCCGGGAAATAGAAAGTGCCGTCATCACTATTATTGTCTGAGTTAGAAAGGTTGAGAACATGAAATGGTCCTGTCTCATTTAGTGACTTGGGCGAAAATGGAACACTGGGTGTTCCTGTTTGATTTTGTGCCGTTGGAGATTTTGCCACATCATTGCAATCATCAGATTGTGAACAAAGCGTGGGAGGTTCACTGTCCGGCAATGACGGAATAAGGAATGTGGGAGGGGGGTTAGAGGGTAAAGGCGGAGTAGGGGGGTCAGAACTGTCATTTCTTTTAGGACTAGATGGTTTCACTTCCTGTTCCAGTAATGGCCGCTCACTATCCAGAGACCGTGACTGCATCAAAACTGATGTGGATTCCTTTAGAGTAGATTTGAGAGCATAGTCACTCCTTGTTCGAGAAACCCTTGGTGGACGTGTGGGCAGCTTTCTTTTCCGTGGCCGTATTCCAGTCTGAACAACTTGCGACCTTGAGGGGTCGTTGATTGGCCGAGACCTTGGAACAGGTCGAGGAGCAATGTCAGGTTTTGCCTGGCGTTTTGGTATTCGGGGAAGAATTTTTGGTTTTTCGGGACTCTGCGGTTTACAAGATATGTTCTCTTCTTTATCTGGATTCTGACCCTCACTGACATCCAATATACTTTGTGGCTTGTCAAACTGGTCAGTGATTCCTGGAATGACCAAAGCCTCATTTCCATGTTGACCTCCAGGACACTTGTCCAGCCTGTTGTGTGTCTCAGGCATGCTGAATGTCTCTGTCACTATAGTCTCTGTAACATATGTTTCACTGTTGAGTGTTTCCGTAACACCTTCATCGTAATTCTTTATCTCTGGTAACAGACCACAATCTCTGTCACAAGCTGGTCCTGTATCGGATAAATCAACATCTGTAACATCTGTATTTGACTCGGAAGGAATTTCTAGAGTGATGAAATTGTTTTTCACTTCAGATGTTTCATGTTCGAAGGAATTAAAAGTAAAGGTTCCACAAGAGTCCTTTGTGCTACTTGATGGACTTGACAAACAGGGTTCATCATAAGAACTTATATTGCACATATGTTTCGTGGTTGGGACATCCAAATCTTCTAGCACTAGCGTGTCACTTTCTCCAAGGTCAAGGTCATGCCCGACAAGGTTACATTCCTCAGAGTCATTCCCTTGGAGACAGATATCTATTGGAGGTTTTTTACTGGATAACAAATCAGAATTGTCCTCATCTTCGTCAAAAACTTCGTCTGACATCTGTGTTTCCATTGAACTTCCCATTAACGCAAGAACCACCTCCTTTGGTATATGACTGTCGCTCACTTCCTCTGTTGGTATAGCACTAGTTATCTCCCCTGAATTATGTCTACTGGACTCGTTAGGATTTCCTCCTCCCTCTCTGGGGACGGAAGCACTAATTACCTCCCCTGAATCGTGTCGACTTGACGCACTTTGAGTTCCCTCTTTCTCTCCAGGGAGGGAAACACAAGTTACTTCCCCTGAATTGTGTTGACTTGACACACTCTCAGTCCCTTCTTCTTCTTTTGGGTGGGAAACACATGTTACCTCCCCTGAATTATGTCGACTTGAAACACTTTGAGTTCCCTCTTTTTCTCCAGGGAGGGAAACACAAGTTACTTCCCCTGAATTATGTCGACTTGACACACTTTGAGTTCCCTCTTTCTCTCCAGGGAGGGAAACACACGTTACTTCCCCTGAATTATGTCGACTTGACACACTTTCAGTCCCTTTTTCCTCATTTGGGAGGGAAATACAAGTAACTTCTACTGAATGGTGTGGACTTGTCACACTTTCGTTCTCCTTTTCTGCTCCGGGAACAGAAACACAGGTAACGTTCCCTGAATTATTCAGACTCGACACATTTTCAATTCCTTCTTCCTCACTGGGGAGGGAATCACATGCAATTTTCCCTTCACTTTTACCTTCATCTCTAAATGATGTCACAGAATTTATTTCTTCAGAGTTAGGCCTATCCAAAGGTATAACTGAATCACTTAAATCAGAAGTTACCTCCCCTGAATCACGCGGGTCCAGTGAAGGTATTTCACCTGTTTCTCCAGGACCTAATGTTGAATTTGTCTCTCTTAATTCAATTTGTTCTGGAATTAAATCCTCTTTCTTAAGAACTGAATTTTCATTCTCAACAGCACATGAATCAACTTGTTCATTATTTTGAAAGTCCTGCATCTCTTGTGACAGTCTTTCAGGTTGTTCACCGGTGTTTTCTGACAATTTGTGTTCGTCCTCATTAATTGGTTGTAACTGGTCATCAGATTTTTCCTCTGAGATTGCGGTGACCAGAACAGAAGCTTCTGCCAGGCTTCGAGACGACACTTCAGGTAGATGAACTGCACTCTGGTTATTGTTTAACAAACACTTCGCTTCCTTTGCATACTGATGGCCACTCGCTATGCGCATTTGCCGCTGTTTTCTAAATTCAGAAAAACTTGGCACATTAAATTTCTGCCGTTTACCTCGACTAGAAATACCTGTCACTGTTCTTTGTCCATTAATAGTTACGTCCTTTTTTGTACCAGAGAGTTCGTCGACAATACCTTGTACTTCCTGTCCACTACTTATCGACACACGTCTCCGTCTTTGTTGACCTTGATCCTTTCCATGACCTTGGTCTTTGCCGTGACTACCTCGATTTTCATTGCGCTTATCTGCAGTAGAAAATGAAGCAGACTTACCATTATTACTGAGTGGGTTTTCGAATGTTTGTGATAAATCTATACTGGTGAGATCTATATTAGAATAAGCTTTACGCATTCCACCACTGAAAACTCCTCCACGATTCTTATAAATCCGATCGAGAATGTCCTCCTGATCTGGTCCGAGATATTTTTTGAACAGATTATTACTGAGAAGTACGTCAAATCGTGATGAAACTGGTACACGCGACAGACTATTCTTGCGTGAATTTGTCCGATGCACTCTACTTTTCTCAGACATGTCATCACCATTGCTGAGTTCACTGTCATTCAAGTGTTTTAATTGTCTGACGTTTTTGCTCGCTTTTGCAACAATTTTGCGAGAGAAAACACCCTGAACTATGGGAGTATCTGACCGCACACTATCAGCTTGGGCCGTGGAGGCGAGAAGCGGCAGATTGTCCATCATGTCGTGGTCTTCTTGGTCCTCCGAATCTCTCATATTCTCCTTGTCCTCACACTGTTGTCCTAAGTTGCTAGGTTTACCGTTTCTGTCATGCATTTCGATTAGGTTGTCTCCCCTTTCCTGGGTCATGCTTTTTCGGCACTGACCCCTGGGAGGTCGACGTTTGATAGAGATCACACCCCCACTATCTATCTCGGCGCCATCCCGAATAACAGGGCATTCTTGACCCTGACCTGTCGAGTCAGTAACCTTGGAAATGTTGATATGACCTTGACCTTTTGGGTCATCCTGGTTGTTAATCTGGTTTACACATTTTTCTTCAGCATCAACACGCGAGGTCATCAGCAGACCTGACCGTCAAAAGTTTGTCGTCCCTAATATAGGTCACAGCTTCTCAACCTGAAAAGACAGAATTACAAACACAACTTATTTATGCTTTCTTGTACTTAAGATTTCCATCATGTCTCTCATAACAAATGGTCTAGCCATATAAATGGCCTCTAATGAAAACTGGTCTCATAAAGCAAGTGGTCTCTCATTACAGGTTAAATCTTAATACATATCTTATGAAAGGCAGGCATATCATCATTTGTTCACATACATTGTACAATGACACAAATGTTATACATCCTATTGAAACCTTTTAAGTAACAATTATTCTCAGAAAAAATATGGAACATTTTCTAGATAAATGAAATGGAAAGTGTCCAAGAATACTGTAAATTCCCCTAAAAAATCTCTAAAAAGAAAAAAGGATATTATAAACTATAGTACACATTATGACCTTTGACTTTGGTTAGAGTGGTCTCCCTTAAAAAATCACTCCAAAGATAAAAAAAGTTTCAGAGTGTTATCGGTGTAAGTAATAATAATGTACATTTATATAGTGCCCTTTATAATTTGTAAAATCACTCTAAAGCACTTTACAACATATTGATAATAGTATTAGTTAAACTGTGAAACAAAAATTGGCTTACAATCACCATAATATTCTTATTGACCTTTCAATTGAGCAACCGTTGAGGTAATTACTGATCATATTTTTTCTCAGGTCCTGTAAGATGGAACTCTTTTGCAAAAGAGGTGCACGTCACACTTAAGTACATACAATGCATATCTAGCATATAGCCTTAACTTTTACAAATCTTACCATTTATATCATGTCTCCCAGATAAAACTCAACACATGTTCCTCTGTCAGTAAGTTCTAAACTGACCCAGGAAATGTGTTATTTGAAGACATGCTGAGGATTATTACAAAACATTCTTGAGAATATCAAAATGCTTTTACCATTCTTTCAGTACACAGGTGTGGTTTATTTGTATTTGAGGGTATGAGGACGGTCTCCAATCCCAAGCATACAGGTAAATAAATAGGTACTCTCTTCATAATCTTCTTTATAAAGGTAAAATACACCTAGTTTATTTTACACTCCTTGAAGGTAATGTCATATATATACAAAAGCCAGGTTAAAAAATGCCAAAGATTCAGTATGTTTATAACTTTCTCTAAAATTCCAAAAATATTTATGAATATCTTCCTATTTCATTCAAGCCTACCTGATACCGAAGTATTTAAAACTTTTAAAGCATTTTCTATAATCTTCTTACCAACTTACCTGATACTAGTCAAGGTCAGTCTTAACCCTGCCTAACAGGTATACTTACACAAACTTGTTGATAGTAACTTTCTATCTGTTGTGTCCTTATAATTCCCTGTATTTATAATGTGTTGATTTTCACCTGTACTGTATTTTTGTATTGTGTATTCTGCTATCTGTGTATAGATGTTGATTTCCACCTGTACTGTATGTTTGTCTAATGTGCATGCACTGTATGTATTGGCTGGCTGTGACCTTACTTTATCTTTTACCTGTGTAGATATTTATTTTCACCTAAATTTTGGCATGAACTCAAACAGCTTTGGCAAGTTCAGATAAAAAGTACCATCATATTGAAATATTTCAATACCACTGGCACTGTTATGAATTATTTATTTTAGACATTTTCAACAAACTTTTGTTCTACATAAAACAATTTTGTGATGTATTTTTATAGAGATTTTCAAAGCATATAGAAATAGACAAAAAGGAAAAGTAGAGACACCAGGAGTTGGATCCAGGATCTGCCCACTGCCAACCACTGTACCTGCACAGTGCCAAACCGAAAGTTGAATACCTTGCCAAGGGGAGTAACTCTTAGCCAGAAAAACTCCTTAAGGATACCTGTCCCACTGAATGGTGGATTTTTTCCTGTATACAGTTACCTCCCCTGAATTTCGTTTTCGATATAATACCTATAGCACAGTTGGGCCAGGACACTTCCATTGACAAGCTTAAGGTAGCTCAGTCAGTGTGACACTATAACAATCTGCGGTCCTGGGTTCGAATCCGGGTCTAGCACCGCTCAATCTTTTACACTCACAGCACTGTTGTTGATGATATTTTATTTTTTTAACTTTATTTTTCATAAAAAAACCTGCAAGATATGATTTTCTTTTCAGAAATCTATTTATCAAAGCTATAATGTTGCTGGAAACACAGTTTCTAATGCATGGTTAGTTTTTGGCAGTGGTACGGGGATCCGTTTAGACCGGAGTTGTTTGTTTATGAAATTAGGTTGTACCTAGTAATCTGATGCTGCTTTCAGGCGAACCTTGACAAAGTCTTGCAAGGCCTGCATAAACATTTACAGGTCCGCCAGGATTAATACCCGAAAATGTTACATTTATAAACAGACAAACCGGTTGAAACAGATACACAAAAGCTATCTAGATCACACTGAATGTTTCGCAGTTTCTGAAAGTGTCAACGAAATGTCCAACTGATTTCAGCTATCTTCACCTGTTTTTAATCGTCCTAAGAAACTCAAATTTTGCATTTGGAAAAATTTACATGTATTCACTGTTAACATTTAAACAGGTTTCTAATTAGCTATTTTTTTTTGAGAACTGAGCAATAAATATAATAAATATGTTATCCTGCCTTGATTGAAGGATAGATCTGACACTATGCTGACTTTTGTAGTTTTCTTACTATCTTACATGTAATACTATTGTAAATTTATTTATTTGTTCTTATGTTTGCAGATTCATTCAGGAAGTTAATTACAATTAGCTTCGTTTGTCGCCATAACATATCATAAACTCATTACTTCCACATCAGTAATTAGTTGGTAAAATATAATTATATCAGCTAGAGTAGTTTTACGACTTCAGCTACATATACATAGTTGGTAGAAAACTTCCAAAATTCTCAAAGCCTAAATTGAAAGTCCAACGTTTATGAGGCATATCGTTCAATATATCAAGGCTCATAACTGATCTGGAATCAATTAAATAAAATGGCGTACTTTTGAAACAATGGCTTACCATTTAGTCTAATGTCACAACTGTGTTAAAATCATTCTTCCACCATTTGTTGAATTTTCAAAAATGGATTTAAAATTTCATACTTACTATGTAGGTAATTTCAAAAGTTCATCCCATGTTTTCTTTTGTGAAATAAACGTCCAAATATGTTAATTGATCAGCTAATTAGGTTCACACCCCTAACAGTAATGGAGGACTTTTAAACACTGACGGCCTTTGTCATGGGTCTGTGCCAAGTTTATAGAGCTGGAAACATTCTAAAACAGAAGCCACCTTTTAAAGGTTATATTCTGCCTTATACACCTTATATGTCAAGTCTCAGACCGTATTATTTATAAAAGAAAACATGACACATCTTTTAATTAACACTTGAACATTATTTTTTTATTTATTATATTTTCATTTTTTTATTCTAAGGTTTATTACTACTTGAAAGTTCAAATCTGTGATTTCTAAAGTTGAACTATTATTTATCTTCGTCAGTCAAAAAAATACAAGATTCCAGAACCATTTCCTTCTTTGCATTAGTAATTTTTTATTTTATTAATAATTAATGAAAATCATATTTGGGATTTTTTTATTTTTTTTATTTAACGTAATGTTAAATAAAAAAAAAATTAAATTCCCAAATATGATTTTTATTAATTATTAATAAAATTAAACTTCCAATCATGTTAATTGATAAGCTAATTAGATTCACCATTTCTAACAGGAAAGAAAGTAGTCGACCCAGCAACCACCAACTGTTACTTATTATATTCTTAAGCAACTATTAGCAGCAACTGTTAAGCGTTAAGAGCTTACTGTAAATAACAATCATGTACCATATATGTTGTATCATGTCATGTACAAAATTTGAAAATGAATAAAAAATAAATTAAAAAAAAAAAGTTCGGATAGAAAAGGACCAATATTCACTATCTTGGTACTGAGACAAACCAATTAGTGATGGCTGGTTTAACTAGGTAGCCTCCAATGTTGAATAAATTGTTTTTTTCTCTAATTTTCTATTTCCACATGTTGTTCTGTAAAATTTCATATTGCTATCTCCTATAGGTAAATCAAGTAACTAAGTTTGGGAATGTACAAGTATTGGTGGACCGTTAAGAAATTGTTAGATTAAAATATATAAAAATCGTTGTAAATTACCTCGTCTATTATAGTTATGTACATATCGACGCATTTAAGACGGGGAAATTAATACATTTCAAAAGTTCGTTATAGACAACAACTTGGTAATACCCGAGTGTGGCTAACTGTATTTGTAGTAAGACACAAAACTACTGCACAAACACAGTAGAACTCCCAAGTTATGGATAATTCTGCTTGTTGACTTTATTGCAGATCGCGAGGTTGGACATAACATTGTCAATGGAATTTAATTCTGCCACTGTTTTAAACGAAGGACTACTTTAAATAGTAAGCTATTAATAATGTAATATATGCGTTTATAGATAGCTTACCCATTTCGCTGTATTATTACATAACAATCAGTTTAAATCTAAGGTTGGGCTTCCACACATTTGTGTGACCTTAAGCACAACTTATGAGTCTTAAATGCACGAATTTGCCATATGGTTTAGTAAAGATATACTTTGTTTGGTTTTCTGTGTCGATATCATATAATTTCAGGTAGGCGAGTACATACTTCATATGTCTAGCCAAAAGTTTACTTGTAGCACTTGCCGGTCAGCAGAGAGTTTATTTGTGATGATGTTCTTAGCGAATTTAAATATCACACGAATCCTGAAGAGTTGATTGACATTTCAAAAATAGACGTATGAAATGTCAAAAAAAAAATTCTCTTACAATATGATATACACGCGTATGCATGTTCGTTCTAGCAATATATGTAGAAGGCTGAATATGATCTGCCAATAGCCTGCTCCTTTTTATATTGAA
>JAUMHH010007059.1:0-11283 GCA_032359455.1 Chlamys rubida
CCGGGTAAGATTTCTATCGTAGAAAAATGACCCCCGGGTAGGTTTTCTACGCGGGTCACTTTTTCATGTTACACCGGTACGTAATGGCTATCGACCGAGGTGTCGGTATGCATCGGCATACTAACCTGTGTGCTCGTGCGCTACAGTAGGGTAATACGTTCTATACTAACTCATATCAAACAAAGGAACCATGCGGTAATTATATAAGAACCGGCGAACCGGTCTACCTACTTTTCACCGGGTGTAGCAGAGCGTAAGCAAGCGTAACCCCGGGAGTATCAGTACACCGCTTGGTGTTTAGACCGTCGACATAAACATTCTTGAAATAAAATGAACTGAAAGCATGTCTATTTAAGTTAAGTTCTACAGCATGATTTTTTTAAAAGCAATATTGCTACTTTTCTTTGTTAATAAAACCAAAAATCTTATATGGTTTCCCAAAATTTAGAATGAACAATTTTATTGCATAATTATAAATGCAGTACGGCATGTTATGTTTCGTGTTACGAGCTCACTTAATAACTCCACTTACTAAATGACTTCACTTACTAAATGGAAAACACAGCTTCGTATTAACAAATAAAATATTTTAACGAACACTTTATTATGAACGACATGCTATAGTATATCTTTAGTGAGAGGTGACGATATTTTAGTCGAAGTTTGACGTCAAGCAGAGAAGATTTCATGTTTTGCTGAACCGTGCAATTAGTCAACTATTTCACTGTGGCTGACAAACACTTATTTCATCACTAACGGAGTGAAGCGAAGATTTATTAGCGCGAGTTTGGTGCATCTATTTCAAGACACCATTGAGAGAATAATGTGAATCTGATTAACTATTTCTGAATACGATTTCATAGTAATTTCTATCTTTGCTGATCAGAGCGAGAATCTGATTTTCTATATGGAATAGGATGGGGTTTTTTCTACACGAGTATGGGGTACATTTTTCGGGAAATTGCCGAGCAGAAAAAGGGAGATATTGTTTTCTAAAAATGTAATGCTAAACTAATTAAATTCAACCGCCGAGCGGAGCAGAGCGTTGATCTTTTGGATATTCAACGTCAACTACGTTCGAGTTATTGCCCTTTGCACAAAGTCTAATATATTGGCTAAGCTTGTTAGTATTCAGTAAAATCACAGGTATTAGCCTCGTCTGTCAATACACCCGTAATATGATATAAAGGGGGCGCGGTGGGTAAGTGGTTAAGGCGTCTGACATGCTGCTACCTCTACCTCTTGATACAAATGTGCATTTATTATGAAACAGTACTGTGTAACACTACAATTAATATATTATATTGTAAATATGTTTCTCTATACATTGTATTGTGAAAGAGAATAAAGTTGAATTGAATTGAGCCCTACACCACTGGGTCGCGGGTTCGAAACCTACGTGGGGCAGTCGTCAGGTACTGGCCGTAGGTCGGTGTTTTTTTCTCCGGGAACTCCGGCTTGCCTCCACCACCACCACCACCACCACCTGGCACGTCCTTAAATGACTACAGCTGTTAATAGGACGTAAAACACAAACAAACCAAACCAAGTATTGATAGACAAGACCTGTGGTTGAATCTCATATAGATGTATTCAGTTGAAAGTCATAGACGTATTCAGTTGAATCTCATTAACGTATTCAGTTGAATATCATAGACGTATTAAGTTGAATCTCATAGACGTATTTAGTTGAATCTTGTAGACGTGTTCATTTGAATATCATAGATGTATTCAGTTGAATATCATAGATGTAATCAGTTGAATATCATAGACGTATTCAGTTGTAGATTTATTCTGTTGAATCTCCGAGACTTGTTTCATTCGTTGAATTATCTAAACAAAATATTTGTAAATTGAATCTTTAAAATCAATGTTTTGTTTTAGCTCACCTGCCCGAAGGGCAAGTGAGCTTATGTCACGGTGCGGCGTCCGTCGTCCGTCGTCCGGTGTCGTCCGTCAACTTTTCCTTTAAACAAATTCTTCTGAGGAACGGACAGGCCTAGAGTCATGATATTTGGCTGAAAGCTTCTTTGGTAGGAGCCCGACAAAGCTGGAGAACAAACATGACCTTGACCTACTTTCAAGGTCACATGGGTCAAATGTGTCACGACTTCTTCTGAAGAACTGACAGGTAAAGAATCTTCATATTTGGCTGGTGGCATCCTGTGATAGAGCCAGACAAGGTTTGACAATGAAAATGACCTTGACCTTCTTTCAAAGTCACTGCGGTCAAATATGTCAAACTCTACAAAGTTAGCTGGTGGCTTCCTGGGATAGAGCCTGACAAACTTTGAGAATGAAAATTACCTTGACCTACTTTCGAGGTCACAGGGGTCAAATGTGTAAAACACTTCAAACGAGTTCCTCTAAAGAACTGAACGGTATAGAATCTTCATATTTTGCTGGTGGCTTCCTGAGATAGAGCCGGACACAGTTTGAGAATGATAATGACTTTGACCTACTTTCAAGGTCACAGCGGTCAAATATGTCAAACCCTTCAAACGACTTCCTCTGATGAACGAAAAGGTATAGAATCTTCATATTCGGCTGTTGGCTTCCTCGGATGGAGCCTTGCAAAGTTTAAAAGTGAAAATTACCTTGACCTTTTTTCAAGGTTACAGGGATCAAACACTTCAAGCGACTTCTTCGGAGGAACTGAAAGGTATAGGATCTTAATATTTGGCTGGTAATTGAGCATGACAAATTTCGGAATGAAAATGACCTTGACCTACTATCAGGGTCACAGCGGTCACATATGTCAAAAACATCAAACGACTACAATGTTTGGCTAATGGCTTCTCACCAAAGTTTGCAAATGAAAAGAACTTCAACCTACTTTTAAGGTCACAGAGGTCAACAACATTTTAAACGACTTGTTCTGAAGAACCAAAAGGAATAGATTCAAAAGATTTGGCTGGTAGCTTCTTGGGATAGAGCCAGCAAAGTTTGAGAAGGAAACTGACCTTGACCTACTTACAAGGTCACAGGGGAAAATATGTCAAACACTTCAAACAACTTCTGAAGAAGAACCCAAAAGCATAGAATCATATAATAATACTTGACTGGGAGTTTCAACTGATGGAGTCGACGAAGTTTGCAAGTGAAATATTTGTAGTACAGTATGATATTTAATGAGAATATTTTGCTATGACTGCTTAAATATTCAGGTGAGCGATACAGGCCCTCTGGGCCTCTTGTTTTAATTAAGTCTGCAACTGATAAACGAAGTAGTTTGAGAAATGAGACATTTTGTATTGATATTAATTATAACACGACGAAGGTGAATTCGGTATTGATATCAATTATATCATGTTGGAGGGGAAATCATTTGGTGCATCATCATCGTCATGGTCATTGGCGTCGGCGTCATCATTATCAACATCAGCATGAATATCATTCCATGTTCACATTTATAAGCATTTGATTCACATATTAAATCACACATACATTAACTTACATAGTAGTTTATACTCTATAACGGAGCCCTTATGCTTATTGATTGTGGGGTAGCCTTATTGATTGTGGGATAGCTATCTGCACAATCGGGTCCATGAAAATAGTTGGAATTAACCGGCCATTAGAGTTAATTGAGTATGGTACAAAACTGTGCTGTTTGCCAGAATTCATGCAGGCATATACTAATGCGTCCATGTATATAAACTGATGATAGCGGCTGCCGGAATATTTTGTCTCGCTTTTTTTCTTCAAAATAGGTGACACATTTCCCATACGACCAAGTCCGTCTGTTGAATGTATTGCATGGTGTGTTAGCTGTTGGATACTATCGGCGTCACACACGAATAAGACCTTATGATATTGTATATGACGACCCTAATCGCGTTAATCATCAAATCACAAAACAATAGCTTCGGACAATGAGGGTACTCCACGGTAATGGCGGATAGCTCTATGTAGACAAATCGGGGCTGGTAGTCTGTTCTAGAGATTTATATTTCTCTCGGCTCATTACTGTACAAAGGTCGTGGGGAAAATGTAGTGGACATCTTTTACTTTTGTATACATACCAGTAGTAGGTATGGTGTTGGAACGAAAACGCCGGCGATGACGTCCCTGTGACCAAGGGATCCGTTTTGTATGTGAACATATATACTAAAGGATTACAGAATCAAGAAAACGTCACATTTCATTATCATCTTTTCAACGTCAGTGTGTTTGACGTCATAATCACGTGATATCGATGCTTCAATGGCTACTTTCTTTGGGCCATGTTAACGTTTTGGTCATTAACGTGTGTGCTATCGTTTGGTCTGACCCTGGCCGGACCAAGCCACGAAGTTGGTCCTAGCGGGGGCTTTCCTGTGGTCCTCATTGACCCTCTCTCAGGGCCAGGGTAAGTATACATCTTTATGTGGTAGCGTCATCCCTTTGATATCCAGTTCCGGTTTATACAATAAAACCTGTCTATAACGAACACTTTTTTGGCCGATATTTCCGAACTAGACAAATTTATATTATAGAGGTTGATGTTCGTAGGTGGATCAAGAGAGGAGGGTCCACCTGTGATTAAATTGATTCCCCCTCCTCTTCATGAAAAATAGAAATACATATCGGGGTAATTTAATGCTACAACTATTAACTACGGTGCTGTAGGTACTAGACTTACTCAAGTCCGGGATTTATTTTCAATTGGGTGTGGGTTGGGGAGAGATGTGGGTGGGGGCAATCGATTCATTTACCCATCCCCGCAAAAATGTAACACACATATATTAATCTTGATAAGCTCTCGAATTCACGTTGAAATAGATGGAGTTGGACTTAGCTTTAAGGGTTTGTTTTAAAAGATGAAGGTTTCTTGTCTTGGTCCCAGTACACATAGAGTTTCGGTTTCGACAGGGTACAGTGTCTGTCTATTCAACTGTATAGAGACAAGGATTCTGGTGAAACGGATAAACAGGGACCTAGAAAAAAAAAGAGATATATTGACTAAAGTGATCAAGCGCCCTTGTCACTTTTATTTACAAGCTTGTGTGAACCTGCTTTGGATGCATGCTTTACGGACAGAGGTTTTATGTTTCTCTTATAGAACACGTGAAACGAAACGATAATTTAAAAAAAGACCCGTGAACCTTAACATTAAGGACACAGGGAACCGAGAAACAATTACAGTGTGAAAGTTTGGACCTATATCCAGATGTACAGGGAGTGTCATTAGATATGTTAGGGGTTTCTATCAATGCCCCCTCCCTCCCGACACTGACAGTATATGCCCAAGAATACACAAACAGAAGATCTTGAGGGTTCGTTATTATCACCGAGTTCACAAACCTTTTTTTTCTAATATCAGAATAGTTCCACATTGTCATTGCTTCCCAGGTCCCTGTGATAAATGACGCAATATTGAAATAGACAATAAGTCATATGATTTATATTTCATAACGGTATCAGAGGGGTTTGTATCGTTTTATATGAATAAAAAAACATTTTCTCGAACTTTTTAGATAAAATGCAATTTCAGTAGGAATACCACAGACCTAATTTTGTATTTATTTTCAGTTTGACTAGTTTTTACTCATCACAGTCTCTGGAATTTCACACGTATGTTTGTAATAATTATGTTAAAATGATTTTTTTTGTCAGCCACGTGCTTGAAAACATTTAAATATAGATCTTGTTATTCATGTAAGGTAAATGAGTTTAACCTAACATCGAAAAAACAAAACTCGGTGTCGCATAAAATCCGTAAAAACACACCTATCTCCACACACTAATATATCGCCATACAAATCTGTACTGTTGTAACATTTAAATTATGCATTGTGTCGTGTGCTTGGAGCAAGTATGGGGGTTTATCTCAGAGCCCATCACATACCTTTAACCCTTTAATGAGTAACCTGTACGTGTAGCTTTACTATATGGTATGACACAGCTTTTTGATACGGTTCACAAACACAGGTATTTACAAAGGGAACCCGCACAGGCTTTGAACGGATAAGACATGCAGTGCTTTAGTTTTTTGGGTCTGTTTTTGTATTCCCATTTTCATGTCTGTCTGTCCTTTACTTATGTTAGGTAATCTTTACCATTTTCTATGTTTTTCTCTGGAAATCTATAATATCTGTAAAAAGATATTTCGTATAGACAAACTGACTTCGAAGATAAAGAGGTCTTATGGAGCACTGTTCCTACCTAAACGTGTCCAACATTAAAATTCTACATATACTTTGACAAAGTTACGTACATAAAATGGATTATTAAGTGTATCCTACTGTCCATAATTATAAAAAAATGGATATAATCAATCAATCAATCAACTTTATTGCTCAATTATAATTACAAATGTAATTTGATGGCAAGTACATATACAACACAAACGATATAGGTAGAACATTAATATTTGCAGGCGCAAAGATAAGATTGATTGAAATTGTAGCGGAACTGGACTCGGACGATAATCGGCGACCAGGTCGTCTAGAGTTCGGAGGGACCCGGGTTCGAACCCCGGTCAGGCCGTTACATGTTCTCTTTCTCCTGTTACAAAATAAATGAATAATGGAGCATATGTTATAAACTTATTGCTTCCCGTCTCCGACTTTTCGATCACCAGGAACCGTTCGACAGTTCCATTTGAATGCGATGGACTGAAATAGATGCTTAGATAAATATGTGGCCATACTTCTGTTCGACATGGCATTGTGTAAAACTATTATTGACAACAGGGCTCCAAAAATGTGTTACAACAGCTATGTTTGGTCTTTGATATGTTCATAGTAATATTAGACGTTTAAGGGGTTTAGATCAACCCTCGGTAAAATGCCAACTTCCGGCATGGATGAAATGTACCAGTACATGTGTACTATCATTGGAATGTACTAGTACATGTGTACCATCACTGGAATGTACCAGTACATGTGTACATGTGTACCATCATTTGAATGTACTAGTACATGTGTACTATCATTGGAATGTACCAGTACATGTGTACCATCATTGGAATGTACTAGTACATGTGTACCGTCATTGGAATGTACTAGTACATGTGTACCATCATTGGAATGTACCAGTACATGTGTACCATCATTTGAATGTACTAGTACACGTGTACCATCATTGGAATGTACTAGTACATGTGTACCATCATTGGAATGTACTAGTACACGTGTACCATCATTTGAATGTACCAGTACATGTGTACCATCATTGGAATGTACCAGTACACGTGTACCATCATTGTAATATACTAGTACATGTGTACCATCATTTGAATGTACTAGTACACGTGTACCATCATTGGAATGTACCAGTACATGTGTACCATCATTGGAATGTACCAGTACACGTGTACCATCATTGGAATGTACTAGTACATGTGTACTATCATTTGAATGTACTAGTACATGTGTACCATCATTGGAATGTACTAGTACATGTGTACAATCATTTGAATGTACTAGTACATAAGTACCATCATTTGAATGTACTAGTACATGTGTACCATCATTTGAATGTACTAGTACACGTGAACCATCATTGGAATGTACTAGTACACGTGTACCATCATTTGAATGTACTAGTACATGTGTACCATCATTTGAATGTACTAGTACACGTGTACCATCATTGGTATGTACCAGTACACGTGTACCATCATTGGAATGTACTAGTACACGTGTACCATCATTGGAATGTACCAGTACATGTGTACCATCATTGGAATATACCAGTACACGTTTACCATAATTTGAATGTACCAGTACATGTGTACCATCATTGGAATGTACCAGTACACGTTTACCATAATTTGAATGTACTAGTACATGTGTACCATCATTGGAATGTACCAGTACATGTTTACCATAATTTGAATGTACTAGTGCGTGTATACCAATCAATCAATTAATCAATGTCTTTTATCCTCCAATGAGAGATACAATGTTCTACTTTCCGTGTAACAATCAGGCGTCACCTTTGTCTATAATAATGTTTTTTGTATTAGTGATTTAATCCACTTTCAGGATTGTGATCGATTATTTGACTTGACAGCGTGCATTGAAATTATATTTGAAATATATCTGTGGTAACTAATTATCTGCGGGTCCCTGTGGTATTGTCTTTACGTCGTAATGAAAAAGTACACAATTTAACGTCAGACCTGTTTTATCAAGTTAATGGCTTTATATTTTAATTCAGTTCACATCATATTGTGTAACTGAAAAATATTTCTTTATTCTGCAATAGAGAAATATTTCTGTACGTAAATTGCATTGCGTTATAACATATAATGATATCGTAATACTAACAAAGGAGACAATATGTCAATACAACCAGGAACAAATCTAACGTAAGGAAATGCATTGTATGTTTTGTCACGATTTATGACACTCTTAGTCTAATTAACACAAATCGCCACAGGATTGTTGGCCGAAATTCAAACTTATTGTTCGGAGACCGTCTCAAAAATATTTCAATTAGGCCCAATCACTTAAAATATTTTGATTGATTGTGCTTAACGTTGTTGTTCTGGTTATTATCGAGCCTTGGGCATGAAAAAAAAATCAGAAATATTTCTTTATGCCAAATAGTGTTTGAATTCGTCAACACTTACAGGATAATTAATTTATGTTATAAATATTATTGTAAAGATAATATCTATATAAAACTATGTTACATATACTATTTAAGTTAGATTGATTTGTCGAAACTTTCATATATTCCACCACGGAATTATATTATCTAAGTCCGTGATTCCACAAATGCAACACGCTCCTGATGTTGTTGATATCCGTTATAATGGACGGCAGGCCGTACAAGTATTGACTAGAATAAAATAGTACATTCCAATGATGGTACACATGTACTAGTACATTCAAAGTGTTATATTTTGCGTTTACGATTTCTCGCCATAAAAACCGTTGCAATCTAGATTTAAATATTGTATGTTTAATCAGATGGGCAAATTCTCTGGTTTAATACATATATGATACCCTTGTATCATAGATCTGATTAAACTTCATATCCTAACCATAAAAGCACGTGCCCGTTTCATTTTGAAGAATTTGTTTTTAAAAAAATCGGCTCATCGTATTGTGTTCTTTGAAAAACTAGATGTATTCAACATTACACACTTTCCATAAGAAATAAACAATATTGTATAAAACCATGCAACTGGGCGTGATTCTCCAGAGAGTATATTATATACGTCTCTGTATGGTTTCTCCATGCATGCAAACCCAGAAGAGTGACGTCCCTTGATAAGTTTTGGCGGGAAATGACCAGTTTCCACAGCCGTTCGTACATTAACGGGTGGCTGACTTTCTGGTGTTCCGGAGCAAAGTGTGTGATACATTTGTAAGATGATGTTACACAGGGAGTTACACGCGGTCATTTTCACATTTTGAATACTTTAGAGATCGTCGATCAGAGCACGGAATCTAATTCCGTGATCAGAGTCGTCAGGATATTCCAATATGGCTGCCACACCAAACTGTATATATATATCAAATTCAATAACGCATTCCGTTAGCACAGAGACGTATATAGTATAGACGTCTCTGTAGTATAGACGTCTCTGGTTAGCATTAAACAATCCCTGTCACGAAATAATAATCCTCCAATATTTCTCAAACATAATTGAGGTACATGCACACTAAATTTCAGAAAAAACATTCAATAACTGATGAAAAAACTCACTTTTTATATGTCCGTTTTCCAAGCTAAATAAAAGTCACAATTCAGAAAAAAAATCATTTAAACTTGTAAATATCATAAGGTTGGATGTCCATGGAGATGAATTTTGATAATAGTGTATTTTTGTTAACACAGTATGAAATATATAAACTTTAGTTATTGTGCAACAATTTATATGAACTAAGTTAATTCAACTCGGATGTTGATGCGTAAGGGTTTTAATGTAGGAGGAAACCGGGCAGGTGACCCCATAACTGTTCACGTCCGATCGGGGAATCAAACCCAGGCTGCTTTCGTGAAAGCAGAGACGTATGTATTATACGTCTCTGGTGAAAGTGCACTATCCACTGCGACACCCGACCACTTAAATATTAATGATACATAACACAGCCACCGGACAAATTAAATATTAATGATACATAACACAGCCACCGGACAAATTAAATATTAATGATACATAACACAGCCACCCGACCACTTAAATATTAATGATACATAACACAGCCACCAGACCACTTAAATATTAATGATACATAACACAGCCACCCGACCACTTAAATATTAATGATACATAACACAGCCACCCGACCCCTTAAATATTAATGATACATAACACAGCCACCCGACCACTTAAATAGTATTGATACATAACACAGTCACCGGACCACTTAAAAATTAATGATACATAACACAGCCACCGGACCACTTAAATATTAATGATACATAACACAGCCACCGACCACTTAAATATTAAGGATACATAACACAGCCACCGACCACTTAAATATTAATGATACATAACACAGCCACCCGACCACTTAAATATTAATGATACATAGCACAGCCACCCGACCACTTAAATATTAATGATACACAACACAGCCACCAGACCACTTAAATATTAATGATACATGATACAGCCACCCGACCACTTAAGTATTAAGGATACATAACACAGCCACCGGACCACTTAAATATTAATGATACATAACACAGCCACCGGACCACTTAAATATTAAGGATACATAACACAGCCACCGACCACTTAAATATTAATGATACATAACCCAGCCAACCGACCTCTTAAATATTATTGATACATAACACAGCCACCAGACCACTTAAATATTAATGATACATAACACAGCCACCGGACCACTTAAATATTAATGATACAATAACACAGCCACCCCACCACTTAAATATTAATGATACATCACACAGAAATGTAAGTATCTTATATGGTTTTTATACAAATGTGCTTTCTTATAAAAGCAATGTTAACCGCACCATAATTACAGATAACTTCTGATTTCTTCCAACGTAAAACAAAAGCTACACCCACCGTTTATATAAATTGAGTGCCCTTGGACCAAGGATGCTCCAGACCAAATTGGGATGAAATCCCTTAATCCTTATGGTAAAAGAAGGATTTTAAAGGTTAAATTTCAATTTCAATTTCAACAAATTTTATTGACAATATAAGCAATAGTCAATAGGATCAGACATCAGGCATAGCTTATCTAAGTCCCCTCCTTAAGGTGACAACAGGTGGTAAGACACACAGACATATATTTATACATTGATATGATGATTGGGATAAGGGGAAGTAACTCCTTGATGTAAACAGACTTGTTC